>APFE031334018.1:0-125846 GCA_000404065.3 Pinus taeda | reverse complement strand
TTATGTTTAGTTTAGGGTTTTTTGCCCTAGAAGGCAACCCCTCTCTTTGTATGAGGGCATTGTATTTGAGGCTGTGTAATAGATGTGTATTTATGTGTGAGCGAGAAACAGAGAGGTGAGACTGTGAGAGAAAACAGAGGATATTACAGCGGATTTGCTGTAGGTTGTGTCTCTTCATTTTGCTGGATAATAGAAAGGAAGGACTAGCTGTTCGCGGTGGACGTAGCCCAAACTGGGTGAACCACGTATATCTGTGTCTCTCTTGTTTTATGTGTTTTCTGTGTTCATATTTCTACAATATTTTATGTGTTCCATTGCTCCGTAATATATAATTTTCTAACAATTCATATGGAGGATAGCTTGTATTTCAAGGGAAATAAGGCCTCTAAAAACTACGCAATCCCTTAAGGATCAATTCCTGAATGCATGCACTTTCAATGCAACTCAGAAAAATCTAAAAAAAATAGCACACTGTCCGTGCACTCTAGTCTCAATTGGGTCTTTCTCAGAATCGACATGCATGAGTTTCTGATGAGTAAATATTCAATTAACTAGAGTAGCACTCGTGGAGTTCATTAGTGACACCACTGACTGTTAACTCACTATTAGTTCTCCCAATCAGTTTGAGAACTAATTTAACTGAACTGACTCATGAAACTGAATCTTCTATTTTACAACTCACAATTAACTCATACTCGACTCCTACAAAATAGGGAGAACATACACATGACGAGAGAAAGACTTCGAACTCGAATTTCCTAAGTTAAGTAAGTTTAATAAACTTAATTTAACTATTTTAAGTTGCTATGAGAATAGAATTTGAATTTAATTTCCAGTTTAATTCAAGGACAAATTGAACTGGAATCTCTTGTTGCCATTTCTAAACATGATCAAAATGCCATGCAGATCCATTAACCTTTTGCTTAATCTCTTTGACCTTAGTCACAAACTGGGCTTGAGACTTAGGCTTTCTGAATTCATTATTCAGCACATATTTGGTTTCTTTCAACGAAGTAGCTGGATGAGTCATACTGTACTTAATATACTAGCTCAGTGCCCTGTCTTGCAACACTGTGACTAGTTGCACTTTCTTCAGATCATCATCTATTATTTGTTGTGACTTCCACATAACATCTAGTACAAACCATAATTGATTAGGGTCTTTTGTCCCCAGTCCCTTGAAGATAGGCATCTTAATAGTGTTTGCCATATTTAATAGCAGAGGTAGAGTTAGAGGTGGAGGTGTAGGTGTGTGAGGTGGAGGTGATGGCAGAGGTGGAGTGGATGGATGTGGTATTCCCACAAATTCCCTGATCTATCATTTGCGACGCACCTGGAGTTGTCTTCAGACTATAAATTTTTTCGTCACTATTAGGTTCTACCAATAGAGGAATGTACTCTAGATCTCTTCTGAATGGTCTCCCACTTTGCGTAGTTCCCGTCAAGTCTCATCTAAACATCAATTTAATGGCATAAACCGTTTCTCACACAATATTATTTAATCCAAGTTTTCAGAGACTTCAGATACTTACCTCTTGGTCCTTTGAAGAACCGGTGTATAACTTCGCTATAACTGACAAACATATCAATCACGAACTTAGTAATAAATCCACCCAAAATACTATCGATCCAATAATCGACAACCTTCGCGATCCTGTTTTCTGATCCTTCCAGGTGCTTCACTAACTCTAGAGTCCACACAATGGGGTTATCCAGCCTCCTGGTAGGTTGATCATCCACCAATTTAACCAACCATTAGTATAATTCGCACGAAAAAGAGTAGAATAAAACTTCGTGTTCCTCTGTATACAAATATCTCTGCAACCACTCTATTTTCGATAGGCACAGATTCCTATTTTCTTGGGCGGCAAACTCGTGCAACTTCTGATCTATCCACTTTTCAATCTCCTTTTTAGTTGGTATCCACTTATGCCACATCATACACTCCTCAGATAGATCCCGGTCCTGACAACAAAACCATTTGTTGGCTTGAGGGGGCTTGGACCTAGGTTCAAAGTTGGTTGCGCTAACCAACAAAACCCTACACTACTGGCCCTTTCAGCAGAAAATCGCTTAGCACAGGCTGTAGTCTCACTCGAGGCAGTATTGGGAGATGCTAGAACTAGGTTTTTTCATCCAAAGGACTTTGTGATGTGTTTCTGACAAACTTAGGGCTTTACCTTGACCTTCACGAACTCTAACCCTTAAAACCTGGAAATTACAGCAACTAACTGTTAGCAGATTTAAACCCTTCTTCCATTGCACTAAACATTCATAACGTCATGTAAATAAACAGATCTACTTCTTCACAAATCTATTAAGTACTTTTGCTGATTAATTGCATTTAACAGATAAAAAATACAATAAATTCATAAAGAAGCGGTAATACACAAATGCACAGATAATTCTCCAAAATAAGTCTTTATTATGCTTTAGATCTTCAATTACAGTCCTTTCAACCCTATGCACACAGCTGCAAGAGCCTTCCCCTTCGCCTAAGTACTAAACAGACAAAATGGACCCCATTCTTGCACTTCTATGCTCTTTCTTAGATATCTCTATGACTCTTCTATGACTCCTTTTTATTTCCTTCTTCATTACAATACCATGGTCTGTGAACCATGGGTGGGTCTCAAAACAACTTGACTCTTAACAAACTAAGGGGCTTTGACCTTCTAAAAATCCCCTTTGATTCCTATTGACCTGTGCTACTCGTGTTCCGCTCCTCAAAATGCGGAGACTTTACAATATTTTACAAAATTTGATCCCAGGGGACCCCGTCCCAACAATGCTTCACTTTCTAATTCTATCGTTGTTTTTGCAGGAGTATATAATGCGTATTTCTTTGTCAAACTTCCATCAAAGATAAACATATCAACAGATCTACAACTTATAAAAGCATTAGTTGTAGCTAACCATGGTCTTCCTAGAATCAATGGGTGTCCTCCTAGATTATTCTTGCGTGTTAAGATAAAAAATTCAACATGATATTCCCAATAATCTAAGGATACAAATACATCTTTTAAAACACCATCAGGTTTGATAACGGATCTATCTGCTAATTCCAATAGTGTAGGTGTATATTGAAGATTAGGAAGTTTTAATTGATCCATAGTTTGTTTACTCATGATGTTGATAGATGCTCCTAAATCAATCAATGTGTTTGGAATCTCAACACCATTAATGTGTGTTTTCACAGTGGGACTTCTTGGATCTATATATTTTTGAACTGTTGTCTTTCCCATCATGATATCTGCATTTTTTTCAACTAACTAGATTCTTTTAACTTTTTTATTTTTTCTTCCTAGTTTTTTAATACTTAACTCCCTGATTGTCTTTGCAAATATTGGTATTTCTTTGATAGCTTGTAACAAATGAATTTTTATACAAGAATTCTTTAGTTCATCTATCATATCATAATCAGGCAACACAATCTGTTTTTCTACCCCTTTGTCAATTTTCAATCTTTCAGGAAAAGGTGGATTTTGAATAGAGATTGAAGGTTGTTATATAATGGGAGTTGATTTTATTGGAATATCATCAGAATGTACGGGGGTGGTTTATTTTTGAGAATTTTCCTTTGGATGATAAAATGCCTCTTTCTCAAAGAAGCCATCTTTTTTCAAACTCTTGGATAACAATGGATCGTGACTTCTTTTCTGATACTCTACCAAATCTAAGTTGGACATTATTTATATCTAAGGGAATTATCATGTAAGTTTGGAAATTTGTCCTTCCATGTTGTAAACAGAGTATGAATTTTTATTATTTGGATTTGGAAGTGGCTGAGTAGGTAGTTGATTTGGCTTTTTTGGAAATGGTAGTGAAAGTTGCGGGGTTAGATTTTGAGGTTGAGAGGGTTGAACAAGATGAGGAAAATATTGCGGTGGAAAAACAGGCTAAGGTTGAGGATATTGAGGATATTGAGAGCACTTTCCATAAGGATTTTTCCATCCTTGTCCCCAAGGTTGAGGCCAAGGTTTCCAAGGTATGGGTGCAGTCCAATTACTTTGTGATGGTTGTGCATATGTTTTAGTTTTGAAACCTTGGGTCATATTCAATTATGGATTTTACCATGGTCTCTTGGCAATAAAACAAAGAGGTTCTACTTGATTTGGCATTACTTCCTCTTGATAGACATCTTTTAAGACCTTGTATTGAAGGACATTCCTTTGTATCATTATTTTCTGCACATATAACACAAGTTTACACACTTTTTAAGTCAAGAGGGAATTCTCTCAAGCAATGTTTCTTTCTATATTTTGGAAAAAAGATAAATAATGAAACATTTTCATCCTTTTGATTGTTTTTTACCTTAAGGGTATCTATTTGTTCACTAAGACTCCCTAAAATATCTATTTTAATGTGTCAAGCAAATTGCCTATTTCAACCCTACTTACTATCCCAACTATAGATTTATTAATCCTAGACATAACAAGATCTCTTAGATTTTTCCCAGTTCTTTCCTTTCCTCTTGAAATGTGTATTCGTAACTCACAACTATCTCCAAATGATAACTAAGAAATATATCCTTTACCCATAAAATCGAGAAGATCTATCCACTCATCTCTGATAGATTTTAGTAAGAGAGATTTCAAAGTTTCTTCATTTAGATTATGCATTTTAGCCCTTTTTACATTATAAGAAAATGTTTCAATGAAATATTCAATATTTTCATCTTCTTTTTGCATCATTTTAAGTACTTCATCTTTAATATTATGAGGCATACAATAATCCTTGTATTTTTCTAAGAATGCAATTTTCATTTCTTCCCATGTTCTCATAGAATGTACTCCTAAGCCCATAAACCATTTTAATGTTGCATCATTAAGAGTGGCCGAAAACAATTTCTATTTTTGAGTATCAAGCAAGTAGTCAGAAGATCTACACAAGACTTCAAACTCAAAGAGAAATGTTTCAGGATCCTCATTTCTTAATCCATGAAAATTAGGAAGGATGGAGGGTGATATATTTTTCATTGTGGTTGTGGTATCTTCATCGAGGATGGGAAATCTAAAAGGTTTTGGACCTCCTCTATCACCACCTATTCCTCTCCCTCCACCTCTTCCACCTCCTCTTCCACTCCTAGGTTGTTCACCATTCACATTATGTACTTCCCCTTCCCCTTCTCTTGCCATTGTATATTCTTCAGAACTAATGTAAGGTTCCAAAATTTGTTTTTCTAGTTCCTCCTCTAGCTCTTCTAGTTCTTCTATCAATGGAATGTTAAAATATCTTTCTTCTTCTTCCTCTTCACTAGGGATTCCTAGTTCTTGTCCTAGAAGTTGTTCTCCAGTTGAAGATAGAAATATTATTCCTTCAATTGGGGATACCTGATCTTCTTCTTTTATTACAGTTTCAGTTGGAGAAGTTGGTGAATCTTCAGGTTGGATTTCGGATCTAAGTACCTCAGGAAGTTTATGTTTGCCTATAATTGATGTAATATGAATATGGGTGGATGGTGTGGCACTATGAGATCATGGTGGGGTGAGTGGTGACATTGGAATCAAACTCCTACCTCTAGAATCCCTTTCCCTATGCATATCATATTTTTTTTTTGAAAAGAGAAAGAAAAAGACTCCTATATACACTTCCTCAGCAACGACAACTAAATGTTTGGTAATTTAATTGGTTTTAAATTGCTTACATGAATTATCAACCAGGGCTAGTAAACTGATGAAATGTATGTGCATTGTTTGTGCTAGGAGTCCTTATTACTTAGACAATTCCTAAGTTAATTTGAGATATTGATATGCACATGTTTCTCTACATATATGTAAGTAAATAAATAACTCATAAAAAAATGAAATTAATTCTATTTCTCTTTCTTAAAAGGAAAAATCACACTCTTCACACTTACTCAAAGCAAAATCAAACACACACTTTGCTTTTAAATAAAATCACACATATACTTTCCTTGAAATGGATTCACACACACACTCTTGCTTTAAAAGAAATCACACTTACTTAAATCAAATCACACTTTCTTGAAATGAAACCTTAATATTGTAAACGAATCTACTCTTGACAAAAGAAGGATTATCTCTGCAAATTAAAATACTATCTATATAACTGCAATGTAAAACTATGCTATCGATCCATGCAAACTTATGCTATGTCCATGTGCACAAGAGAACTCGCTTCACTTAACAATAAAATGATTAAATGCTAAACAATCTTAAAATTATACAAATTAAAATTAAAATTAACAGAATCCTACATAAAACACAAAAAGAAATACTAAATCGTGATTAAAAGGAAAGCTTACTATCTCGAGGGGGCCCTCCTATGAGAAGAAGGTATCAATATGATGCCTTCACAAGATTATTAACCATGCATTGGAATCACACAACAAAGAAATAAGAATGAAACATAGTTTATATATAAAACATAGTGTCTATAACATAAAATTCCAAGTTTGTGTATGTTATGCCGAGAGGCATATTTATAAAACTCCTATGCATTATATGTTTTAGAGTATTATGCCTTATGCTAATCAACACTAGCTAAAATTAACATTAAGAGATAAAATTGCATGATTTCCTCATGATTTTCTATCAGCGAAGCAAATCATGGGGCTGAATATCTACATTCACTAATTCCTCGCTCGCTTGATTTGCCTTCCTTGGTGGTTGACTTCCACTTTGACCGAGCCGCTATGGTTCTTTCCTTATCGATCTAGGTTATGAAGGTAGGAACAAATAGTTGTACCAGCTAATTTCCACCTACCCATATGCCCTGTTCTTCGGCTGAAGCTTCGCAACCCATCAAACCTTGGACTTAGCTTCATAATCATACATCAACTATATAATCGATGTAATTCAGTGGCACAGGTAAATATTGAGTTAAATAATAAATAAAAATGATATTTATGAAATAGAAGATGATTATGTACTTTTTGTGCCATAAACCTTGTAAACTGATACCCAAATTAGAGTTATGAAGGTCAAAAAGGGGAGAATGGAGTATGAGAAGGTTGTCAAAAAGAGGCAATTTTGGGGTTCAATAAGCATCACAGAATATCATTCTCCCTATGTCAAGTATATTGAATCAAATTAGGGAGAATGATCTAACAAAGGAAATTCATTCTTCTTGTGTCAAGTATGATGACCCAAATTAGGAAGAATGGTCTTGGAGCATCAGGTTTGTTTAGCATTAGGCCCCAAATTACTCAGATAGAATGTGGCCTTTGGAGATTCACCATGTGTCTTAGTCTATATACCATGCATCAGATAGACCCAAATTTTTGTGACTAGTTGATGTTAAATGATGTGCCATGTGTCTGAAGTACCAACCCAAATTATGATAAGGATATACCATAGGTCTGAGGTGTCGACCTAAATTATGGTGACTAGTTGATGCTATTGATTTACCATGTGTCAAATATGTTTGACCTGATTATATTAATTGGTTGATGCTATTGGTTTACCATGTGTCACAATTATTGACCTACTTATGGTAATTGAATAATGATGATGATTCATTATAACCTTTTCTTAGATAAATTTGTCAATGAAAAGAACATCTCTTTATTCATTCGAATACCTCCCTAGAAAAGAGGGAGTGTTGACTTTTCGTAGCTATGGTCAGTCTTCATAATTTACATTTAAGCCCTTGAAATATATATTGAAATTGTAAGACATGTTCTTCATGTTATTTTCAATGTTTAGCCCTTGAAAGAATTAATATAGGACATTTTCTTCATATTGGATATGAAAGAGAAAATTTTGAAATTTGAATTTTTGGCTCCAAACTTGTCGAGTTTTGAATTTTGAATGTTTAGCCCATTATGAAAGGAAGAACATTATATATAGAGAAATCAACCTCCTCCACAAGGCACCATTTGATCTCTTACAAGACAAGTATTATTTTGGGCATCCAAGTGAAGAAAAGAAGAATGAAGAAGGACAAGAAGGACAAATTCATCTCTCTCTCTCTCTCTCTCTCTCTCTCTCTCTCTCTCTCTCTCTCTACTTCGCACATGTGGATTTTTGTGTAGAAAACAGATCGAATTTAATTGAATTTATGGGCAACAAGGCCGAAATTTTGGACAACAAGGCTAATTTTCTAGGCATATTCTAGGAGGCCTAATTCATCCTAGGAAGATGAGAGAGGGCCAAATATGGAGGGCAAAAGTTTGACTTGACAATAGGGTTGTTTGAACATATTTGACCATAGATTTGTTGGTCATAGTTGACTAGCTATATTAGGTGTATCTCTTGTTGAACTAAAGAATTTATCCAAGGAAAAGTTTATTGTGTTTTCCCCCAAGTGGGTTTTCCTAGGGTAAATATTGTGTTCTTTGTGTATTGTGATCTCTATTTTCCTTATGCATTTATGGTTGAATTTCTGAATTGTAATTGCTTAATGATAAACTGGAATTGATAAAAGAAGATCTACATCATTAGAAGTAATTATCGGTATTTTAGAAATGAGTTCTTGTATCTTTTGCACTTGAAAATTCAACACATCCTTCATATGGGATTTCCATTAGAGGAAGTTTGATAAGAAAAACTTCACTTCGAGTGGCCATAGTAAAATATGCAGATAATATGGATTCAAAATATATACCCACAACTTTCTCTCGCACTAGAAATTATTTAGCTATGTTCAAAACACTTAGACATTTACTTCAATATTTTCAAGTTGATCTAAAGGATGACTAATGCATATATGTTATTATTACTAAGATTGGTCCTACATATATTTTTTTGTGTCTAAATTTTAGGTTGCTAGAGAAGCTCTAGGGGTTGCATATAATGATCCCACTCTTAAAACTTTTTGTGACTCTATAATTAGAGAGAAAGACAAACTCTTGCATATTTTAGTGATCAACACTACATATACTTCGTTTTTGTAACAGACTTTGTCAAAATGTATACAACTTGATCATTTGTAAGGAAATGTATCACTATCAAGGATTGAAAAGCCAATAGGACCCATTAACTATTTGGTTTGTGGGTTATTTTATAAGGTGTCTTTCCACACTTCAACAATATATATTAATTATTTAAATTTTACTAATAACATATACATCACCACTATAGTGGCACTTGTTTTGATAATGTTTTACATTGCTCGAGAGAGTATGTGCAATGCTTCACAAGTGAGGCATTCATAGTGTTGTGAGCCAAACATCATATCCCTCTTATGGTGATGAGTACCAACTTATTATGACAAAATAAAACATAAACTAAACAATAACAAACATGTGAGGGCCCTAGGCCATGGTGGGTATGGCTTTTGTTATGGCGCTTTGGTGTTTATATATATATATATATATATATATATATATATATATATATATATATATATATATATATATATATATATATATATATATAGATATAGATATATAAACTTTTTCTTTTTATAGGTGGAAAAAATGATCATAGCTTAATTGTTAATCAACATTGAGAATGGTTATCATTGGCTACTATTTGTGAATGCAGGCTAACTCATTTCCATTTTTCAAGGAAAACCACACCACCTAAACAATCCATTAGTGATCCATAAGGGAGCAAACTTCCCCACCTACCAAAATCATGTGGGTCTTGTGGCATTAAATTGTTTCTTTATGTTTAAGGAAGAAAATACCTTATCCAATCAAAAGCAATTTCAAGTCTTACTCCATGACCATTAGGTGGTTTCAACCTAGATAGTATCCACAAGAACTTCAATGACCCTTGTGGTCATAGATCAATTTATTAATAAATAGTGAGAATAATCATTGTTTTTTACTATTAAAGAATGCATGTGAACTCATTATTGCTATCAATAAAAACACAACACCTAAAATGATCTACTAGTGGTCCATAAGGGGTAAACTTCCACTTTGGCCAAATGCCTCTTGGTATTGGGCCATTCACATGTTTCCTCATGGCTAAGGAAGAAAAGCTATTGGCTAATGAAAAGGAATTTTACTGCGTTACTCCATGACCAAAAAGTGTTTTCATCTTAGATAATATCCACAAGAAAGAAGTTCCCTTGTGGTTATCACTAAAGCTACCTCTAGGCTAAGTCTCATACATGAAATTAAATACTACCTCTAATTGTATTTTAACTGCTTTCCCAAGTGGCTTATATGTTTAAAAACTTATTGTGGAGTAGATTGCTTAGTTTCCTTCTATGATGTTGATATTATTAGATTCTATAAAGTATTAAAATGTTTTGGATAACTATCAAAAACTTGTATCGTTGCTTACTATACTTATGTATAATTATGTGTTTGTGTTGATTTAAGTAAATACTCTTTTGACCAATTAATGTTTGCCATTTGAGATCAAAGTTGGAAATAATTTATAGACTATGGAAGCTTGCCTCCATTGCAAATTATGTTTGAATCATAGAGATGTGATGGCAACATGTTTGAAAGCAAAGTCTTCATTGATTACTAAACCAAGGATTTTAAGTTATTCTTGGTGGAAAGCTTCAAGGATAACCCGCCATTAGGAAAGGAGGAGCAAGACCTTAGAGAAACCTACTCCTACAACCCAATAAATGTCATTGTTCCATCTCCATAAAGGTGAAAAAAGACATCGAAGTGATCATAATTCTAGAGGCAACTCCATTTCCACTAATATTGTTGTAGGGAATCTCATTAAAAATAGGTAAGAGGAAGCATGAGTTAAATTATTTATGCCACGGAGGGGCTTATGAGCATATTTGATAAAAAAAATCTAGTAGCTCCCAAACAAATTGCTGACTACACTAAAACAAGGAGAAACTAAGGAAAAAAAGGTAAAGAAAAGACATTAATGTGATCATCATGCTAGATACAACTATCTTTCCATTAATCTCATTATAGAGAAAATCTTTAGTAAAAAGTAAAGGGATGCATGAAATGTATTATTTAGACCAAGGAGTGGCTTGTGAACACAAAAACAACATTGTTGACAGAAACTTCAATTGTTCCCATTTAAAGAATTAATTGTGCTAAAATAAGGAAAAAGCAAGGAGAAATGGTAGAAATAGAAGTGTCACTTTCAACTAGAACATTTTTAATTAAATTTTATCATGAATGATGTTAAAATGTAAATTCTGATAAATAAATGATTCATTAATCATTTAAGCATATATATACATTTTTTATATCTTTATATTATAAAGATAAAATACCTTGTGTACCGCGTTGTTGTCTCGGGTGGTTGGGACGGTGCAATATTGTCCTTCCCACCCGCATTCGAAACATGCATATACATTCGAGTTGTTGTTCACAACAATTGTAAGGAATTTGTTGGGTTACTATCGGTTGACGCAACATATGTACGGATATTGTATCTCGTTGTAATATAATTGTATCATGTTGTAATATAAAACTTCTTCCATGAGGATTTCCCCTTCTTAAAAAAGGTAAAATACCCTATAAATATTCACTAAAATAAATTTGAGATATTAAATATAAGTTAATCTTTTTTATTACTTAAAAAAATGTTTTCAACCATCAACCACCTTCCTTCTCACACACAAAAAAAGGGTTTAAACAATGATTATTACAATTATACATACTTTGTTTTGTCAATGTAATTTTTAATTTTCACTTTTTATAATCATTGTATTTATTAAGATTTGAACCTACCTATATACAACATGGTACAGTACCCTATTTTATCAAGAAGTAATAAGGACCCAACTACATGTATATATAATATATATTGCCATAAATACTTTCTATCTAGATGTTTATAGTTTGGCAACTTGACAACTTTAATGGGAGGGTTATCTCCAAATTTAAATATTTGCCTTTACCTTTTTTTTCAGGGCAGAAAAAGCATAATATTATTTATATAAGAGATATAAAAGAGTCAAAATGTACAATCAGCCAGGAAATAGCATATGTTCCAATGATATTGAAACTGAAACATCCGTGAAGCCATATCCTGATATATCTAGATTAGGCCTGATAAACCATGACGATCGAGCAAAAAATAAAAAATCGACAAACATCGAAATGAAGACCATATACAACAACAAGATCGGTATAAAGGACCTCCTCCTGAAAGGAAAAAGAGAAAACTGTATGCACCCCGAAGAAAGCCGAGAGCTTGCGTTGAAGCTTGTTCAACCAAAACACATAGCATATATAGATCATAGCAACTAGCATCTTATATAGCACAACAATATAAACAGTGAGCACTATGAACAAAAAACTAGAAATTGGGAGGGAAAAAGTCATGTATGGAAAAGCATTTTCCATAAGAGGAAACCTGAAGATGCCACAACCCTGGAGCAGCTTGTAGACCTTTTTTTGATAAGGAGTCAGCCATTTGATTTTGCTCCCTGCGGATGTAATTTATTGAACCACCGTTTAAGGAGGTCCATAAGAACCTAATATGATAAAGCCACCCTAACAGATGAGCCTTGGAGATGGTATTTTTTCTACCAACATAATCCACCAAAACTTTTGAGTCCCCATAAATAGAAACATCTTGAAGATTTAAAAAAAGACAGAAGCTCATGAGGCCTGCGAGGGCCATCGCCTCAGCCATCATATTTGTACCCCTCCCCCCATTCCAATAAATAGAGAATAAACTGTCCTCGTCTGCCAATATAAGAAAACCACAACCACAAACACCATTTTGTTCAGCCCCGTAAAAAATGCTCTGGGAAGAGATAAAGACACCAATGGGATATTTATATCATGAAGCTCCTTCTGCATGGGGGAGGAAAGCGGAATATCCTCGTAGAGCACACATATGGAGGAGAAGATAACCATCATCGGAGTTCTTTTATCATTGAAAATAAAATTATTCAGCCACCTCCAAATACACCAGAACGTAATGATAAAAATGGATCTCCAAGAGGTAATTTGATTACTACACCATATAAAAGCATCCATGATCGACAATTGTGGCATGAGCTGTATCCCACAAAACTTTTCCAGGAGCAACTAAATTGACGAGAGCCCATGCAATTTAAAAATAAATGAAAGTTGTCTTCCTTGGCAGATCTGCAAATGGGGCATAACCCTGGTCCCAGCCAACCACGCTTTTTTAAATTCTCCCACATAAGATTTTTATTATGGAGTGACAACCATGCAAAGAAAACCATTTTTGATTGACCCCCGGATTTCCAGAAAATGCTCGGGAAGGAAGAGACACTTTGTTGCCGACTATCACAAATCAAATTCCGATATATATCCTGTACCCTGATGGAACCCATCCCATTAGAGTTTTGCCATATGAGACAGTCCTGTTCTGTTGAGCAAAAAATGTCACCATTTCTAAGTCTTGTTTTGATTTGATCCCACGACATAGCTATATCTTCCGACATTTTCAAACTTTCAGCCTCACACCAAATTGGGATTGAGCCATGCCATCTGGCAATCAGGCCATCCCAGAAGAAGACACCTCTCCTGTGAAGAAACTTCAATAAGGGATCAGGAACGCAAATCTCCTCTTTGCTACACAGAAAGGTGTCTTTTCCTACCAGAATCCTTTTTCCGGATTGAAAACACCATATTAAGTTCTTCAGGAACATTTTTTCTATTTTGCAACCAAATCGAAGATCCATGAGAGGGACCTATGCTTCCTTTTCTGAGCCAATATGATAATTTATTTCTGCCCAGATACTTTTCCTGAATAATACTACTCCAAATACCTTTCTCATAAATCCCCCTCCATAAAGTCTTGCAGAGAAGGGCCTTCCCAAAAGACCGCAGGTCTAACAGACCCCAACCACCCATGCTTTTTGGAGCAGATATATATGAGAGCTTCGAGAGGTGATACTTTCTTTTCCCTACCTAACCACCCCAGATAAAATTGGCGGTGAGTCTGTTCATTGATTGGATGATGCTCGCAGGGAGATAAAAAAGATGAGCCCAGTAAACTGCCAACTAATTTAGGACTGATTGCACCAATACAACTCTCCCTGCCAAAGAAAGACATCTGAACTCCCACGCCGAAATCTTCTTGAAGTATCTCTTAGGGATCCACAGCCAATCTGCAAGCCCGATGCCTTTTGAAAATTTTGAAGAATTTCATAATAACACATCCAAGTTAGTCTGCATAGAATGCCAAATAAAATAACATCATCGACGAAAAGATTGTGGGAGATAGAAATGTTCCTGCATAATTTCAACGGGAAGCACCAGTTATCATCAACAGCCTTGTTTATATGAAGACTGAGAGAATTCATGGCCAATATGAATAGAAGAGGAGACAGCAGGCAGCCCTGGCGGAGGCCTCTAGATGCTAGGAAGAACGATGTTGGCATTCCATTGACAATGACAACATAATTTACCTGTTCAACGCAAGCCATGATCCAGTTGATCATGTTTGCTCTTAATCCAACCTTTGCTAGCAAACATCTTATGAATGCCCAATCGATGCAATCATAGGCTTTACAGAGATCAATTTTTAGAATGACAGCATCGCATTTTTTTCCCGGATGGCAAAAAGACCTTCTTGAGTTGTAGCGACCGCGTCTAAGATGTTCCTCCCCTGTAAGAAGGCATGTTGGTTATTTGTTAAGTAAAGAGACAAAGTTCCTTTGATCCTGTCTACGATAATTTTTGATATTATTTTGTAAGATATATTACACAGAGAAATTGGACGGAAATCCATGAAAGATGTGGCATTTTCTTTTTTTGGGATGAGAGCAATATAGGTGGATGTTGTCTTCTGATTAATGCTGCCCGACATCCTGGACCCTTCCACCATTTTTAGCAGATAAGATTTGATGATGTCAAAAAAATGACAAAAGAACTCTATTGACCACCCATCTGGGCCAGGACATTTGTCCTTTTTAAAGGCCTTTACAGTTCTCAACAGTTCCTCCTCGGTAACAGGTTGAAAGATTTGATTATTTGTGTCCTCGATGAACATCTGAGGAAACACCTCGATGCCCCACAGAATATCCTGAAAGGACCTGTTTTCCGTTCTCTTATATTGTTTTTCAAAAAACCTCATTGCCTCCTTTGATATTTCCTCTTGAGAATACAAAAAACCCCCTCTTCCATCACTTATTTTCCAGATAGTATTTTTCTCCCTTCTTGCGCTGGCATATTTATGGAAGAACTTTGTGTTTTTGTCACCTTCTCTTAGCCACAAAGCCCTGCTCTTCAGCCTCCAAGATAATTCCTCTTGATCTAATATCATTGATTTCTTCCTTTGTAACTCCTTTATGTGGCATCACTTCTGAAAAGATATGTTGTTCGATGCCATGGCATCCGAAGCATAATCTAACTCCTTTTGAATTTTCTGAAGGACCAACCTGTTTGATTGCCTTTTCTTAAATTTCCACTCTTTAAACTCTTTTCTTAAAATGTCCATTTTATCTCTGAAGGTCATAAAAATGGAGCGAGGATTAGAAGGCAGCCACTCACACCAGAGATTTTTGATGAGCTCATTGAAAGCTGGGTCTTCCAAAAAAGTCCTATTGAATTTGAAGGAATAACCCTTCTTGAAACCTTTTTCCTTCCATCCCAACACTATTGGTCTATGATCGGAAATAAACAACTTTTCTATAGATGAAAAAGGCATGCCCATCTTGTCAATCAAACTAACATGAAGAATAAAACGATCAAGTCTCTTTGCGACATAAGCCTTATCAGATCTTCCATTTTCCCACATTAGATACATCTGAGCTGGGAGGATATCCACAAAATTTCTACACAACAACTCATTTTTTAGTTTTTCAGCCAACGGATCCTTTCTCTGGTTTGAGCCCCAAATTTCTTCCATATTTAGAGTGAAGTTGAGGTCCCCTGCAATCAATAAATTTTCAATGTCAAGAACTTCAGAAACAAAAAGTTTCTCCCAGAACGGTGCTATATTCCTGTAAGGAGCATAAACATTTAATATATTTATGGGAAAATTTTGACCCCTAATTTGAGCTGAAATCAAAATGCCCACCAAGCAACTGTATGTTTTTGCCATGATCCAGACCAGATCCCATAGGACTGCTAATCCACCCGAGAGTCCATTTGCTTCAACAGCCGATATATACCATTAAGGGAACATTTTCTTAAAATAAAATATAGCAACAGAAGCAGCATGCATTGTTTCCTGGAATAAGATAATCTTTGGATTAACAGAGATGAAAAGATCTCTTAACTCCAAAAAAAATTTCCCGGCCCCCAACCCCCTAATGTTCATTGATATCATAAAATTCATTTTGATAGCTTCTCGGCCCTGTTTGCTCTAAGACGCCTCTCATCAGTCATATCTACAATAGGGACATCAATAAGCGACAAGTTCCAGATACCCCTGCCCGCACTCTCCCCCCTACCCCGAAAGTGTCTGCTGCCCCTGCCATTTTTCCTCCTTACTGTAATGTTGCTGGCAGAGTCTGGACTAATGAAGGGAGTTACCTTGGAGCCAAGTTTATGGATAGTGAGAGCTTTAAGTTCCAGCGACTTGTTTGAAAGCAAGAAATCCAAGTTGCTGCCTATCGAATTAGTGGGGAAGAAGTCGGAGAGTTAACCGGGGTGGGAGAAATCATAGCTTCCTTACCTTTCCCTATCTGAGAGCAAGACACATAAGGAGTTGGCGAAGAATGTCCGAGGAGAGTTTCATTGCTGCTGATAATATAGGGAGGAGGAACTGGAGGTGGATTGGGAACCTCATGATCAAAGGTCGGTTCAATGGGATGAGAGGGCTGGAATAAGATCGAAAAAGGGGCATCTTCTAAAGGAGGCATCGAAGGGGATATAGGCTCCACAGGAGTGGGAGGTTCCGATTGCGGAGGAAGGCCATGTAGATCAGCTGGAGAAGATGCCAGTAAGTCCTCCGTTCCATAGGAGGACTGACTCTTTGAAGAAAGAAAAAACTTCGAGCCCGGGTAGGGGGAGGATGCCTTACCAGAATGAGATTTGATATGATGAACTCCCTGGTTTTTCCTTCTATAATGAAAACGCCGAGAACAATTCTTTATTAAATGACCTATGTGGTGACATGCTGAACATCTAAACGGAATCCCCCAAAAATCCAACCTCTGCCTGATATTCATCTTCCCCCAGGAAATGTCAATATGTTCCGGAAAACCCCCCCTGTATGATTTATCAATCAATACCCACGCCACTCTCTTATCCTTCTCTCCAAGACACCATGGATCCACATAAACACACTTTCCAATCGCATTTCCAATCTCATACAAAGTTTCTTTTGACCATAATTCCAGAGGCAACCCGGGGAGTTAACCTAAATGAAGTTGTTTGAGGGGGTATTCCTAAGCGAATTAAACCCCAAATACCATCTGTGTAGAACCAGGAAACTCCGGTTGAATACCCACTGATGCTTCAGAATGGCTTCCAAATCACTTGATTTTAAAAAATGAAAACAATACCACTCCTTTAGAAGGCCAGCAATGATAGGTACATAACCTATAATCGGTTTCCACTGGGACGCGAGCCATCTTCTCATCATAGAGTCACTCATCTCCGAGAAGTGCCAACGCCTGATCAGGGCATTTTCTTGGAGTCTGTTTAAGCGTTCTGCAAGGTGGGAGCTGTCAATTCTTATGGCAGCAGGAGGAGGAACAGTCTTGACCGGCTTCTGGAATTTTTGAAATGAACCTTCATCCGAATCCTTCCGAAAATGATCATTTCCTTTAGGTCTGGAAAATCGTGAAGGTTCTCCCTTATGCCTGACACATTCATCCACGTCCACCAGTGGGACCGATGGCCTAATCAGCAAGTCCCCCAGAGTGGACTGCCGGTCAGAAGACAACCGAGCTTTTGCATGGGCGGATTCTGCCAAGGTGGTAGCCTGAATCATTGCCTCTGTAGCGGATGAGTCAGAGGGAAAGTCCATAATTGAATGATCCTGCCAACTCTTATCTCATAAGTACTCCAAGAATCCAAATTCGATATGGACCAGACAAAAAGGAACAATCCGCATCTGAACAAGATGCCTGGAGAGAGAAAAAAAGGAGAGCAGGCTTCTGACAGAGGTGCTGACAAAGGAAACCTCAAGAACTAAGAGACTCTCTTCCCCAAAAGGCATAAAGGATATGTAGATGCCATCTGTCCACCAGTCTTTAATAACGATGACCTCAACAAGAGCAGGACGTTCTCAAGGGGAAAGAATTTCAAAAATTGACGGCTTCAAGTAAATACATCCGGACAAGCTGAATTTCAGGAATAATAATTATATTGGAGAAACGTCAGAGAGACATCATCATGAGAGAACCGATGGATAATATCCGACGGTCGGAAAAAGAAATAACGGCCCGGAAAAACCAAGTCTAGTCGAAAGGTGGCACACAAGGATCGACCTGGGAGAAAACCAAGAGGGGTCGAGGGGAAGCCAAAAACAAGCGTCCCAATCTTGAGAGTAAGCCAGCCAATGACCAAGAAAAGATACCTCACGTAGCTTCTTCGGGACATACAACACAGCAACAAAACAGAACACAAATGCACCACCATGGACCTAATTTGAACCTAACATATGTGCAAGGCTTAGATATAACTATATAATTCTGAATCTTTAAAGTTGAAACCCTTAACCAGTTAAAAACCATCGCTTGCACTCAAAATTTAGGAAAGGCATAGGAACAAACAAGTGTTCTTTATGATAATCACAGTCTAATCAAAACATGAGCACATGAAAAAATGGATGAAATGCTTCAAACTGATAAACCAGAGCGTAGATCAAAACTCCATTTTTCTGATTGTTCCAGATAAAACCTTTCTAACACAGCAATATTAACTAGTTCAGAAAATAAGAATAGCACAACTGACCTGGAGTAACGCGAGTATGCCGAGAGCATAGTGCAGCGGAAGAAACTATCAGCACCACCATCACCAAAAAGCAGGAGCCGAAAAAAAGATAGATAGGATTGGAAAGCTCATGGAGGAGACGAAGTGGAAAGAGAAACCACCATTGCGCCAGGAGCGCACAACGGGGGAAGGAGAGAAAAACTATCCCCTCACCCTGAGGTTATATTAAAACAGCAGCAGAGGGTGGATTGGAAAAGAGGACGGGCCAAGCAAAAATCTTCTCGAGGAATAAATGTCAGCTAGAATGCATGCATAGATAGCGCACCTATCAAAACGTGGCACGATAATGGCAAGCAGCGTGTATTGGAAGGATCATATAGGAGGACGCACCTGTTAAATGGGAGAAGGCCTTCAGAGATCGGAAGAACGTTTCTGGTTGGCCGCACTGCACTGCTCGGCAGCCACGCGCACCATCAAGTGAAACAATTAGTAATCAACTATTTGCCTTTACGTTATATGTTCTTTACCCACTCTCCAGGAAAAGTCATTCACTTTATTGTGAATCGTTTGATCAATTTAAATTTAATAAAAATGTTATTGTTTTTAGTTTGAATTTGTCATTAAAATTTAATAAAAATGAGTTTTTAAAATTAAATATTAAAACATATTATATTATTTTTATTAAATTGTTTGTAAATTGAAAATAAGTTTCATGAATTTAAATTAATAAAAATTTATTGTTTTTAGTTTGAATTTATTATTAAATTTTAAATTTAATAAATGGATATTTAAAATTAAATATAACATTTATATTTTTTATATATAAATGTGGTAATTGAAATCATAAATTTCTAATTTAGTTTTTTTATAAAAAAATATTTTCCAAAAAATTTAACAAAAAAGGTTTATTTCCAAAAAAATTTCATTGTCAAACTTAAATACAAGCATACAAGTAAAATGTGCACCGACAAACACTCTCATTTAAAAACCTAGACTATACAAATTTGTGATCACCTTCATGTTATTTACTCCTACAAAATTGAAACAAAATTGATCAGTTGTGGTCTCTTTTCCTTCATCGTAGAAAGCCGACAGTGACGTGGCATCCATTTTCATTGTTTTGGTAGTAATGATAATTGCGTATTTTATTAGTCAGCATTATGGAATAAAGGTTATTTGTGTTTTCTGGCTCGCTTAAAATAAGTTTTGTTAATAGACATTAAATGAGTGGGGGCTATATATATTTCTATTATTGGATTTTGGCAAGCCAGTTATTCAACACTGGGCATATACAACTCACTCTCATTTAATACCTATTGGCGAGCCACATATTTGTTGTATGATGATGTGGGCTTCATTTTAAGTGGAAATTTAAGCGTGGGTTGAAATGGAAATTTCACAGATTCGGCTTCTAATTCTTTAGTGTATATATATATTATAAGTTTTTGAAGTTTTTTGGTTTGAATTTTGTGAAAAAAGATTTCGATAAAATTTAACATGTGCTTTAGTTTATATGGATTTGGCATTTTGAAAAATATTTAGATAGTAATAAATTAACAATTCAAACTTGTGATTCCAATAAATCACTACCAAACTTGTAATTACAATAAATTTCTACCAAATTATAAGTAAATTAAAAGAAACCACCAAAACCTAATGGTTTCTAGGGAGTGATGTGCAAATAACGTAGAATTTGAGGTGTTATTTTTTTTGTTAAATGGTGTCACCGCAAAGACTGTGCTCAGTGTCGTAGGGACAAGGGTGGGATTGGGCTCTCCAATGTAAAATTCCCGCCGTGCTGCAGAGTATTAATATTAGTTTATGCGGAGTATATATAGTATCCAAAAGTGGGTATTGTATCATGAATTCTCTCAACTCGTGTCTGTCCTAGGTACACAATTTGATGTCATATAATACTTATTGTCTGAATATGTTTATGTTGATAAGTTGTTAAAGAACTCGGGAAGACTTTAAAGAAACTTACCCCAATAATTTTAATAAATATTATTGTTTTGTTTCATTTCCAAAGGAGTGCAAATATGCATTTATATGATAGTGGCTTTACACAATTTCAATTCCCTTGATTTTATTATAAAAATAATTGTTAAAAATATGGCAAGGGGAGGCATGAAATAAAAACCAACTAGGAAAGGACCCCACTTCTATGATTTCATTAAGCATGACCTAGAGAGTTTTAAAAGATAAAAATTTCAGGGATAGTTGGAATTTGGTATATGATTTTTAGTGAAATGTAGTTTTTTTAAAAAGTAAAATGGTCTGAAGTATTTATTTATATTTAAAAAATTATGATTATAGAGTTTTAAAAAAAATTATGCTCATAGAGTTTTTAAAATTTGGTGTATAATTTTTAGTGAAATGTAGCTTTTAAGCAAAATGGTTGGTTAATTACTTTGAAGTATTTATTTATATTTAAAAAATTATGATCATAAAGTTTTTTAAATTTGATATATCATTTTTAGTGAAATGTAGTTTTTAAAGCAAAATGGTTGTTTAATTATTTTGAAGTACTTATTTATATCTTTTGATTTTTATTGAGAAATTACCTATTATTATGTGTTTTGTAAAAGATATTTCAAATTAATTATGATGAATTACATTTTTTTCAAAGATTACTAAATATTTTCAATTTTGTAAATGACTATAATCAATTATATCTTGATTCTTTAATTAGTTTAATTATATTTTTCATTTTTTTAAATTGTGAAAAGTTTTAAACCTTATTCTACATTAACATGATATATCAAACTACTCTACGAGGGAAGATAATTTTTGTAATGTATCTAATTAGAAAAAATTTAAAGATGGAATTTTATCTTAAAGTTTAGAAACCTTGGTGAATTTTACTAGTCACTAACATGCAAACTATAAAATGTTTAGCGATATGTTTGTACAAATATTCAAATTTCTACTGATTTTATGTAGCCTTTATAAAACTTTTTCGATTTTTAAGGTAAAATAGTTTTTTTGTATAAAATTTGGACGAATCATTTTTAGGAAAAATGAAAATTGGTGAATCTTTTTTTGGGAAGAAACATAGAAACTTAGCCCACCTGTGAATATTAGCCCCTAAAATTTTCCCTGGTACCTAACCACCCCTGTACATTGTCAAAACAATGTGGTACTCCAAAATTCCTCCCATTCATATAAAAAAAAAATTGTTGTGTTACACTTTTATAATTTTCCCTGACATCTTACTAAACTAGAATCCACCTTTTAAGCTCTAATACCGTAATTTATCCTATCATGTAATGAAATGACTTATGCATGCAAATTAGGCAATGCAACATGCATAATTAATTCATGCAATATTTCATATGCATATTTATCCATATAATATAACAACATGCAAATTCATAAAATACATTGCATTCAATTAATAACATCACATCATTAAATTTAACATAAAAATGAGGTAACCATAATACTTATCTTTATGGAAAGAAAACACAAATTAGTTATAGACATCGATCATTCCACTCAAGCATAAAATATCGTCTACTTAGTATTTCTACATTGAGCGACCCCCAAACTGAGGATAATTTCTCCTATGGCTAGTCTAAACCACTCACACTACCAAATTACTAGAATTCATGTGATCTTCACTCCTACAACAACCCCGACTCATCAAATCTCTTTCCTTTCCAACCAACACAACTCAAATAATGGAATCTCCTTCATTGCAAACGAATCCCTTGGGTTATACCACTTCCTTCCTAGACTTCAACACGTATTAGCTAAGAAATATCATTACTGGGAACTCAAGGGATTCCCAGCTACGGTTAATTTTCCTTAATTACAATAATTTTCATTCACACAGACATAATTCCTCACAAGGGTTTCCTTTTCCACAATTCTATTATAGACATCGTATAGTTAATTTTCCTTAATTGCAATATTTTCCCATGCACATAGATTCAATTCCTCATAAGGGTTTCCTTTTCCATAATTCCATTACAAACATGACATGGTAGCTTAGCTCAGACCAAATTTCCCCATCCAATAATGGATAATCGTTTGCATAACCAATCACCATGGGTCATATTTACATGCATATGACTAACCATGTGGCTCTCTAAGAAGCCCACGTAATTACCTTGGCAACCCATCACATGGTTGATATGACTTAGGATATCATAAGGCCAATGACTCGGGCTTAGGATAAAAAAAAATTATAATTGGATTTAGCCCTTTTCGACACCCTAAGTTACTTTTTGTAATCATATCCCCCATGTTTTATCCTTCCATGCTTGTAGTCAATGGTATATTTTAATTATTAACATTTTATTTACAATATTTACATTTTACATCACTTGGCCCTTCATTATTCCTCACATGCATAAATATGCATTTCTAATACCACAACCAAAATTTAGGTGTTGCAATCTATTGTATAAGAGAAGAGAACCTAGAAATTTAAACTACCAAATAAGGGAGGAGAACTTATAAATTTAAATTACTATATGAGAAAGGAGAACCTAGAAATTTCAATTGGTCTCACCATTTTACATGAGAAACACCTTTATCGATTGACATTGGGATATTCATGGACTTTGCTTTAGGTTATTTAATAGACTTTTGTCTAATAAATATGATTATTTAACATTTAGAATTGAAGCTATGAAATAATGGTTTTTTTATTGTAAATAATGTTGGTTGTATCATTTAATGAGTTATATCTTGGGAATTGATCTTGGTCTTAATAGATATTGAAAATTACACTATGTCTAAGGACTATGAGACTATGATTAGATTCCAACAATTATTTAGAGATGTTATTAATATATCAAGGTTTGGTGTTGATTAAGGAGGGGAATAAAATGTGAGCCCGTGATAGGGGATTCTACTATTATGATACATTACTTACATTGCAAGACAACTTTGCATGATGTCCATCTAGCAAGATTCATTTCAAAACCCAATCATTGGTAGAAGAGTTGTTTTTTTTTGTCCAAGTCCTACACAAATACAACGCAAGTGTAGATTCACAAGTCAATTTGACAATTGAACTAGGAGAATGAGTGATGAAACTAAATGAGGGAGGAACGATTTTTTATTCACTCCCACGATCATTCAACAACTAATTCATGACAATATGTTGCAACTGCAAATGTCAATCCAATAATATTATCAAGGAGTGGGAGTTAAAGCCACTATGTAGATGCATTCTTTGTTATTATTCCCAAATATATTGGGGATTATTAATATATTTAGAATGAGGACACTTCTTGTGTGTGGTATTTATTATACTATGTAATGTTCGGTTGGTTGCTTTGGCAACTTCTCTAGAACCAACACTCCTAGTTATGAAATAAATTGAGTACTCTAGTTGTCAATCTACCCATTAAAAGGCTTGGCTAGTGAGAAACATCATTTCTCATGGGCTCTTCATGTGACAAATTATTTAGTTCTTGCATCTCTGATGTTTAAGATACTCATGGGAAATCACCACTAATTAGGTCATTGAAATATGTGTGCTTTGGTAGCTGTAAAGAGAGGTTAAAGAGAGTGTGAGCACTTGATTTTATATGCACAATGTGGTTTGTTACATCATCTAGAAGGTGATTGAGGTGGTTGGGAGATTAGGTGCACAATTTTTCAATAGATAACTAGGTCCAAGATCAACAAGCAATTAAAATGACTATTCGTTTATCAATCCTTGAAGAGAAGGAATGTGAACTCACTGATTTCATGCAATGATAATCACCATGTGGTTTATAAAGCAGTATAGATAATTGAACTACATGCATTCACTAGTATCTGGCATTATAACTCATCTTCAACTACCAACTTTATCCATGTAATGATACTTATCTTGCATAAAAGAGGAAGTGTCTAAAAATGATTACCCATTCAAGGTGACTTGGAACTATATGACAGGAGAGGATAATTTAGAATCATTAGCACATGTTGACATATGACCAATAGATTGCATCATGGGAAACCTTGTTGGCCTTAAAGAAGTATCCCCTTAAGGGCCAAATGTAATGTAAGTTTCTTTGTTTTTCATGTTTCATCGAGTAGTTATCTTTATAGAACCTTTACTGCCTTTACAATCATGAAGCCTATTGTACATTTCTTCTTTTTTCTTAAGTTCAACATTCTAGAGAACTGGGGTGAAAAAAATGGTAGAGATTAAACTTGTTTTCAGAGAAATGAAGAAGCTCAAGGGCCACACTGATCCCACTCAATTAGAAAACACTTGGGTTGAGCTTTATAATGATTTCAACAAGTCTTGAAATTATTACTAAGATCAAAAGAGGAGGATGGTCAATGTAGAGCTCATAAAAGTGAAAAAATCGAAACCCTGGAACCCTGCGTCCTATTATAGAATTGACCGTAAATAGTTTTGAGGACCAGAGATCTAAAGTTTGTCAATTTTCAGAGTCGGTGTTGTTGATTAATAGAGCCCCATAACATAAATGGAAGGCTCAAACTCCGCAACCTTGGATCCCCACGATACTTTGCTAAGTCAACTCTCGCGACACCCAGGATTACATCACTTATAGAGGAGTTGTGTACAATCAACAATTGGGGGTTTTCTCTTTCGGTAGACAAGTGGAAGTATGGCATTGAGCAAAGATGACATTAACAACTACTCATTGGGATGTGGATGCGTGGCAGGTGGTTACAGAGTTTTTAGGTACCCGAAGGACCCATATATGAATGACATGTGGATCAATCACGGGTCAACATGTGGCTTGGTTGACATTAGAATTGCGTCATCCCAGTGGTATACCATGGAAGGTCAAAGGCCTCATATCTATGTCTAATTGCATTATAAAGGGAGTTTGGCTCTTGGGCATAGGGTGCAAGTGTGTCCGGATTCAAGCTCAAAATGACTAGCCTTGTTCTCGTTGTGGAGGAATCACTAAGTGGAAATAAACATTGCACGTGTCACCAATACAAATGATTAAAGAGAAAATACTTAAGGAAAGGATCAAAACCCATCCTAAAAATTTCTCACCGGAGAGGAGCTTCGGCAGGTGGACAAGTGCAACTATTAAGCCAGTGTTGGCCCTCAGAAAGTGAGAATCAACAAAGTAGAATGTCACTAATCAACGGTTATGAACAATTATGGGGGGATGGGCCATTGGATCCAACTCCACACAAGCACCACGCTGGGGAAATTAATGAGCCCACCACTTCTCGGGCCAACGCGCCAATCACGTCAGCGATTAGGTTCATTATCTAACAAGCATGGAAATCGAGTGCGTAAATAACTTGATTTACCTATTTCCTCCCTTGTCTTCCACCCAACCCAACTTTTCCATGTGTCTCCCTCGTGCATTCTCAATATATTTCCCACATGAAATACCTGCAAAGTAACCGTTGTACCCCATGCACCTACCATTGTATTTTGAATCGGCTATTTAAAACCATCCTATGTCAAGCCCTTCTATCTAAAAATGCCTCTCATTAACTACTCACAAGAGTGAAAAACCTTCATACTCTCACAACGCTCTATCCTCCCACTCATCTAGAGAGCCTCCACCACCCTCATCAGGAAAATATGAAGAAGGCCAAGGGGAAGTTGAAAGTGCCTATGTAGCAACCTATCGACCCATTTATGGAAAATGTTGATGAGAAATTTCTCAGCGTGAGACTATTCTCTGATATGGTATGCACTAGGGATGCACGACATACCTCATGGGAGGAAATATACAAGTATTTTGAAGAATAATGTCCTTGGGTGACCATTAGGATAGTAATCATTGATAATCAAAACCCCACCTCAGAGGTAACCTCACAAGATGTGGCCAATTCATTCTTTCATAGAATTCGAGCAAGGCCTAGGATTCTGCCCTACACATACATGGTTAGATGGGTGAATGAAACAATGGATATCATGGGGAGGAAGTTCCATACTCGAATGTCATGATAATTAGATCATTCATAGAGGATGCTTTCCAAGAAATGTAACAATGATTAAACCCTCAATGTTTTTATGACAAAACATATGTGGCAAACTTCTACAAGAAGCATGAAGACCCAACAGATTCAATTAAAGAATGGAGGAGCGACTCGCACACATATAAGAAGGAACAAGAGGGTAAGTACTCCATAGACTCACTAGAATATCCTTTTAATCAAGTAGCGTAGAAAATCCTGTAGATTCACAATCTCATGCAATTTACTAAAGCACAAGACAAGAATCTACTTCTACTTTCAACCAGCAAAAGCCACTAGATCAATGAAAACAATAATCAACAAGAGGAAGAAAAATCAATGGTACATAACACAATAGATATCTGGGGAAAGCCTCAGTTGAAAACCCCCACTATCTGTATTACATTAAATCATAAATCCAAGATGATAATACAATGCTTGTTCTCACAAGAACAATCCCAACACCCGGTATAATCCATCTCCAGCTCACAAGCACACTCTTGGCCAACACTTAGCCAATTTTGCAGCTCTCCAAGTTCCTATTTCCTTGCGCAATTCCTAAGGATGATTAGCCCATATTAATGGGAATCCAGTGCATCCAAAACTGCCCAATCCAAATTAGTTCAAGTTCCTGACTGCATGCACCATCTATACAACTCAATAAATCATACAACTGATAATACATTGTCCCTACACTCTAGTCTCAACTTGGTCTTTCTGAGAATCGACAAGCATGAGTTTTTTATGAGGGAATATCTAGTTAACTGGAGTAGCACTAGCTAATGCATTAATGCACCAACTGACTGTTAACTCACTATTAGTTCCTCAAACAGTTTGGAACTAACTTAAGTGAACTTAAATGAGTAAACTGAGTTATTTAATTACAACTCACAATTAACTCATCTTGGACCCCTATAATATAGGGAGAACATATACATGACTTCATAAAGACTTCCAACTCAAAATTCCTAATCTAATTAACTTAATTAAACTTAATTAACTATTTACAAGTTGCTATGAGAAAATATTTCGATTTTAATTCTCACTTTAATTCAAGGACAAATTAAACTGGAATTTCTGGATTCGATTTTTAACATTTCTTGTTGCTATTTTCAACAAGTAGTTTCCATGCTTTGCAGGCTGTATGCATACCTCAATGTCTCCAAATTTTCTATAGATTGGGTCCCTCTTATCGATAGGGCCTATAAAGGGTTTATCTTTGACTAGGCCACCATACTATCTGATAACCTAGCCAAACACATTCTAGATTTTCTCTCCCACTTAGTATAATTGAGAAAAAAAATCCCTCCCTTATACATATTGGCATATGTCATGGATTCCCTTTTCTATTCCTTTGATTTCCTGGACATAGGCTGGAAATGGAAAGTCTCCCATCCTACTCCAATTCACATTTACCACAGTGTACTCTAGGAGACCAATTATCTTGGTCACTTTTATCAAATCTTTCATAACATTATTATTCCAATTTTTGAAATTATATTTTAGTCTAAGCCTCCCAGAATGTCCCAACAAGCTATGGAGGGCCTTAGGAAGATTGGTAATTGGTTTGGTGAAGAATCGTTCAGCTATATCAGAGTCCTAGAAAAACTGAAATATAGGGAGGTAGCATACCAAACAGTGGGCTATGGAATCACTGGAGCATTGAAAGAATCCAACAAGAATTTTTGGCCCCAATTTCCTATGCCTTTTGGGGTATTCTCTTTGGAAAATTATCCACATGCAAAAAAGGAGCTCCTGCATATAAAAGCATTGAATTTAGCCACCATTTCAATGAGGTGCTAGGATCTAGAGGGAGTAGAAAAGAAAGTGGCCCTAAACTCAAGTATTAAAAAATTCATCCATGAAGAGAACAATTTTGATGACTTATTCGCTAGGGAGGATTCTTATGAGTCGATATTGAAAAGAGTGAATGAGGAGGTGTCAGACTAGGAGTGAGAGCAATTACTCACCTTCAAAAATGTATTATTGGCCCCCTTACCATCAAAATTGTTATAGTTCCCCCTATAAGGATAAGTCTCTCTAAAGGATACCTTGATGTCTAGACAAGAAGGGAGCTCTTCCAAACCACTGCTCACTTTGTCACAACAATAAATAGCAACAACTAGAAAATCAGTACCTAGAGGAGAAACAATATATATGGAGAAGGAATAGAACCAATTTGACCAAGCCCTGAAGAGTTCTAAATCAGGAGAAGGGGAGAAAGAAATTTTAGAGGGAGAAACTTCTTTCCAATTGAAAACCCCATGTCATAATACACATTATTAGCAACACATAGGGTTAGAGAAATCCCGAACTTTGAAAACACCAATAGTCACTGGGTATGAAGTAGAGATTATCCCAGTAAATCATACTTCAGAGGTCTTCCTCAAAGTTCAAAAATTCCCCCGCTGGATGTATTTTACAACCTTGTGCATAAGGCTGTGGTGAAAAATGGGAGGAAGAAAACAAAGATAGATGAGTCTTAGGCCTTAGTTCTAGGAAAAATCACTCAAACAACTTCCCTTGAAGTCCTCTATAAAGGCACTTCAACTGCCCTTGCCGAGGAACTTGGGAAACTAAATCAATTCATAGGGGTGTATGCATTGGCCACCATAGATAAGGCCATGGAAATTCAAGAATTGTTGAAGGAGAAGGACGAAAAGATTAACTCCTTGGAACGGGAACTCATTGACAAGGAAGAACATCTGGGAGCATAATGGCAAGCAGAGATAGATGAAAGGGAGATTGCACTAGTGAGTTTGCAAAGATAGTTCAATTTTCTCCAAATCCAACATGCAGGGGAAACTAAAGCCAAGGTTGAACAACTCCAAGAGTCTCAGCTAAAGATAAAGTAATTGTAAGGGAGATCCCTACGATTGAAGGACTTCAAGCAGGAGGCTCATGACTTAAATGAATGACTGCAGAGATAGCAACAATTGTTATGTGAGAAATTAAATTTGATTCGGGAGCAATGCAGGTTGGGGAATAATTTTACTGATGAGTTAATGGATTTGATGGTGCACTTTGATGAAGCAAAGAAGGACCCAAATGAAATGATGGAGTGGAAGGATAGTGCTAAGGGAAGGAAATCTGACTTTCCCAAAACATATGCAATGCACAAATAAGTTATCCTAAAAGGATGGAAAGCATAGATATAGTCAGTTAAAAATATTATCGGTGATGTGTGGGAGATGTCTGACAACTTGGTGGCATCGGTAAATGAGTCCTTACTTGATTCAAATTTAATTTCTAGTTTTCCTAGAGATTCCATGCTAGACATAGAGGGCTTGCATGGAAATTGGATTGAACAAGGGGTTGAATTTGCAGAAAGGGTTAATTATCTAAACAAGATTTATCTTGAAGCTAATTGACACTTTCTGGTTAAATCTCATGCCAACTGGTTGGTTCTAAAATCACTCACTAATGCCTGTACTCAGATGTTTCTACTATTACAAGAAATGATATTCAGTAGTCAGACGCAGATCAAGCCTCATTCTCCTCCTGAGTTGGTGATGTTCCTTAGTTTGCAAAAAGCATCGAAAAATTGGATAGTTGAACATGGGACCACTTCTAAGTATCAAGCGAGCCGACAATGAGGATTTCTCCTTATTTGAAAATCATAACATATCTTTGTCATTTTGGCCATTTTGTATATATTTTATTTTCAAGAAGGTATCAAGTTGTTAGGAAATGATTAGAGAAGTTAGGCATTCGACACATTGGCATAGTTAATTAGTTTATCTAGTTGTTGGACTAGAAGATATTTTTGTAACTATTTTTTGTTAGAACTCTCCCTATAATAGGGATGAGGGAACTCATTTGAAGGGTTCGATTTTTTATTCAAGAGACCAATATTTCTACAAATTTGGCTATTTTGTAAGGAAAAAAAAATGTATGCTATTCTAAAAGCCTAATTAAGAAGTTCATGGTGATTCCAAGCATTGTTATGTGGAGCCTGTGTTCTTCTCTATGTGTATTATTTTCATGTGTTTCTTTCCTCGAAATAAATCTTGTATGTCATATTTATTTATGTCATGTTATGGTAGATGGTACCTGTAAATGTAAGATTGAAAGCCTTAATTTGCGCTCCATGGTTTCTAATCTCATTCTCTTTGAATATACATTACTATGTTGAAGTTAGATGCACATTATTCTATTGATTAGCCCTTTGCACTAGACTTCTTTCTTTATTTCTTCACTCACCTATACAAAGACAATCAAGAAAGATTCACTACCTATGTGTAGGCCACCATGGTTGAACATTAATTCTTTGGAATACTATACTATTAATGTGGGTAACATGTTTGGTTTCTGAGTATGAACATTGAACCAATTTCAAATTCTCTTATATTATAAGAACTCTTGAATGATAAATATCTATCTACTAGAGACTCTAAGATGTCCTAGGCACTGGCCCTTAATCTCAACCTGGGGGTTGTCTCTAGGAACCACAACATATTTTGGCACCATTGCTAGGAAATCAAATTTGTATATATCTCCCTGGGTATAGTTTTGAACATTCATTTAGTATGGTGAGAGAATGAAGTGTGGGTTGAGATCTCTCACAAGGCTAAGCCATTAAGTTGTAACCCTAACTTTTAGAAGGCCTCATACGCACTCATATACCTCACAGCAGAGAACCCATCATGTTGTTGACCTAGAAAGATTCATCTCTAGGAAAATTTGGAGGGAAAGAACCCTCAAAACTCCATATTCCATAGTGTTTACCTTAAAGGCCTAAAGTTTAGCTCTCAAAGAGTTGAGATAAAATATCCTAAAACTTCATCTAGAGTCTTAGAGTTTTCAAAAGAACGTTTTCCTCCGCGCGGTTCTTACTTCACAAAACTTAAGTCTGAAGAGACCTATGATAGTTCTAACCCTTTTGCATTCCATACCTTCCTAGAAGTTGAAGAGCTCAAAGACATTCTTATTGCCAGTCCATCTAAAATTCCCACTAATATCTTGCACCAAGTCTCATTTGGTACACCTCATCTCCTTAGCTAGGCCCTATCACAAATATTTTCCAACCTTCATTGCAAAATATGGTTTTTCCTTTCTTTCTTCTTAAAATATATGCACCACTTAACCTACGACAACCTATGAATGAAATTCCTCAAGATTATCTTAAGCTCCTGTCCAGATTCACTAGGGAGGATGATATTTAGCCCAAAAACACATCCAAGTCTTCTATGCATTTGTTGAAAACTTGAATGTAGAGCATCTTGATGTAGTCTTGAGACTATTTGTGAAATTCTTAGATTGGGAGGCTAGAATATGGTTTAAGACCTTATCAAATGCATCAATTCACACTTGGGAAGAATTGGAGAACACTTTCATGCAGAAATGGGGAGAGAAGAAAGACCATGGGTATTTCCTCACTAAGCTCAATGCAATAAAGAAAAAACATAATGAGGACGTCACATAATTCATAAAAATATTTAATGAGATATATAATAACCTACGTGCTGAGATTAAACCTCCATAAGTAGTAGCTAAGGTGGTATTTTCTGGAGCTTTTGAATTAGATTTCATGTTTACTCTTAGAGAGAGGAAATCTCACACATTAGACCAGATTGAGACTGATGCTTTTGAGGTTGAAGCAAATTTTACATCGGCTAGAAAGTGGAAAGGAAAGGGTGAACATGGTGATAGGAGCAGGGGAAAAGAAGAGGCTAGCTCCTCTGGCCAAATGAAGGACGCTCAAGAAAAAAATCTAGATGAAATAAATAATTTTATTAGGAACCTTTCAAATAAACTGGTGAAACTAGAGTTGGATAACAAAAATCCTCTTCGATAAATCCAACAAGGGCCTAACAGAAAATTCAATCCCCAATATAGGAGGCCCCCTTTTAAACTTTTTCAAAGAGAAAGAAAGGACCAACAAGACCAAATACAACCTCCTCTATACCTATAAGATGACCTAGAAGAAAATATTAAAGATGTTACTAAAGTCTAGGAAAATCAATACTCTACCCTCTTAGAAGAAGAAAATGAAATAGACACATAAGAAGGGGAGGAGGATGATCACTGCATATCTTTGAATAAAGAAGAAACATATGCTTATTATAGACAATTTTTTGATTTCGTGCAAGCCCAATGATAATAAGTATTATTTGATATCTTAGAAAATATCCTGGACTTAGGATCAAAACAAAGAAAATGTCCAACCTGCTCCCCCAAAGCCAACTGATAAAGGGAAAAAAAACTATCAACCATGATCCGCCAACTAGGGAAGAGGATTCACACCCCACCAATCCTAGGTCTGAAGCCCCAAATATAGAACAAATACTAGTCCAAACAAATCCAATACATAAATAAAATAGAGAACCAATTGAGCCCGTCAAAGTGTGATGCAGGAGCATCAAGGGCATTTTTTTATTTGTAAATATGTTAGAAACGGGGGTGTGACAAATTGTAATATTTTATTAATTAATTTGTTATTTTTAATAAAATAAGAGATAATTATGAAAAGAGAGGATTATGTAAATATTCTTTTAATAAATAAAAGGATATGAGAGAAATAGTTTAGGAGCAAAATTTGGGATTAGGATTTCTATGTATGGGATTAGTTGAGGATTAGGTGGAGAGATATTTTGAGTGAATTAAATGCATTATTTGTGTATAAATAGGAGTGGGTTTTGTGAGAAAAATAGACTTGAATAGTTGGAGAGTGAGAGTGATTGAGAGCAGGCTTGAACAGCCAAGGCTGTAAGCCTCTAGCAAATTGTAAGGGCCATGAACATTGAATATTTGGCCAAGAAGAAAAGTTTGTAAGTATGTTCATTTTTATGGAAGTGTGATTTTGAGTTATGCGCCTTAATTTGGTCAATTCATGTGTGGGTCAATTACAGTGTTAAGAGTGAATTTGCTGGAAATTGTTGGTTAATTAGTGCATTTATTCCTGTGGAATAATAATGGTGGGCGCATGGATTAAATATGGAAACATTGTGATCATAAGTGTCACATAAGAATAGATAACTGCAAACATTAGTCGATGAACAAGGCAACGCTGAAATCGACCTTCAGATATTGGATATCTGGCATCACAGTTATAAACCCATAGAATACTGTGAATTGGGTATTTGATTAATAAAGGTTAAACCTCTGTTTGCTAGAATGTTAAAATCGAGTAGCTGGATATTAGATCTGAATGGATTATGGCATGATTGTATGAAGGGCGCAGACTTTTAACTCAATACAGTATAAGAACGTAGTTTTCAGAATGAACACAGCTTTCAGGATTGAGTAGTATGTGATTGTATAGAAATCGATTGGCAGTTTTAAAAGTGTATAAGTCTGTTGGATAAAATCTATTATTAAATGCCAGATTCATTGTGAATCGATCCCCATGATTGAAGATCTTAGCGCTGAATGTATTGATTGAAATAGTTCAAATTTATTGAGTGATCGGTTTGTGTACAAGACGTGGAGTCAAACGGAGCTCAATTAGACTTGGAATGTCGACTTCATAGTGGGCGGAATTGTTTAATGGAATTTGGACTAAACTATTTGAAATCGTGTTTGAATTAAAATTGCAGGCTCAAATCCTGATTGATGAAAAGCGGTTGGATGAAATTGTTTAAATCCAACGCAGAGTTGTATATATATCTTGCACAAAGCCGATTGAGGAGTAGTCTAAAATGCAGAGCTTATGAAGCGCAGAACTAAACTTTGTGTGTTAATTGATTGTAATTGCCATAAAGGGTTGTTGCTCTATCGATGGAATTCAAATCCGCAATCACATGTATAAATGATGTAATGTGGAATCACATGTATAAATGATGATATATTGCAGGAGTTGAACAGAGTAAGATCGAATGAAAGCGTTAGCTAGACTTGACCATGCGTAATTCAAAAGGTCGATTCCAAGAAAGCGCAGTCCAGAAGTTGAAGGCGGTCCAGAGGTTGATATATTGCCGAAATTCGAACGGGTAAGATATGTTGGTGTTTGCATAAAGATGATATATGGTCGTATTAAATTGCCAGACTCAGTCTTCACAAATGGGTGCATTTGTTTATGGAGATTGTTTGAAAATCCATATTGAAAAACCATATATGCAGGTTGGCTGATTTGAAAACTTCGAACCGTTTGTTGTTTGAGATTAGTGGGCAAACATATGAGAATTAAGCATTGGGTAAGGGCGCACTCTTTAATTGAATCCGTCCATAATGAATGTGAATCATTTGGGATTGTTTATGGGAATGTCCGAATGTTTGATGAAGGGTTTTACATCCTATGTTTGGTAAGTTGAATGAGAAAAAGCACATTTGTTTGGTGACTTTTTGTGATCTTAAAAGACCCATGTACAAGATTTGAATTTGGGATTGAATGATATTTATTTGGATTGGAAAATGCAGATTGTAGTTTTGAAATGATGTGTATAAACACATGTGAATATTGGTGATTAAAGAATGAGGGAATTAAGACATGGGTATGGTTTAAGGAAGCATTCACAATTTTGATGCTTTAAACATATTTACTGTGATATGGTGAAAGATAGCTTCCGCAATTGGGAAATATATGAAATTGCTCTATCTTGGAATGTTAATTGGGCAGTGATTGCAAAGCATTTGTATATGCGCAGAAAAAATTGAAGATTCTGGGGTTTGCAGGCTAGCCCTGCATCATTTTTGGCATCAGAGCTTGGCTCTGTTGAAATTGAAGGTGTTTGTTTGTTTGTTTGTTTTTTTTTTTGAATGAGGACAGAAGGTTTTGTTTAAAACTAAAGTGTGTTTCTTTGAATGTGTGATGAATGACTGAAAGGAAGATCAGATTTCTAAATCTGATATGCAAACTACACAAGTGAATAGGATTGCAGAAACGAAGGGAGGACAAGATCATGCAAGATCTTAAAGGTGAGATGATTTCCTGATTTGAAATTTATGAATTAAAGTTTATGGTTGCAGAGAAGATTATGGCAGTGAACCTAGCATTCAGCTAAAAGCTGGATAAAGAGGACAATTGCAGTATCTTGAAGAAGAAGGTGAGTTGAAGAGATATCCTGGAGAGAGCAGAGAGAGTGCTCAAGGGTTCCAGAGGCAGTGAACCAAGTACTTACCAAAATACTGAGTGAGGAGAGCTTGGTGAGGTAAGTGGCAGCAGAAGAGATTGCTGTCGTAGAGGCTAGTGAAACTCATGGTAAGTGAGAAACTCATGGAGAAGATGATCATGGAGGATCAAAGAAGAGGTTCAGAGGAATGCCACAGAGGTGAGAGGACTGATGAGGTCGGAGAAAGAGAGATTGCAGTAATAAAGGTACAATTGCAGGTACTGGAAGAATGGCTGCAAGAGCAGGAAAACCAGAATAGAAAATGGATCTTTCCATTGAATGGAAAGAGAGTGATTTGATGACAATTGCAGGTGAAGTTGAGGCAAAGTGTGATTGCCTTATTGAAGAAAGGACTTAGAGTTCTTGAGCCAGAGTTGGAATTTGAAAATTCCACACGCAGATCTGTTCAGAAGGAAGTATTGGAGGAAGTAGTCGAGACTGAAAAGTCTTGTGGTTTTAAAACTAATGAGTTGTGTATGTTTGCAGGCACAGTACAGGGAGATGAGCAAGCTTTAGAGTTTGTTCAAGAAGAGTTGAATCTAAAGACTGTTCATATCGATGCTGAGATAGCAAGATCTCAGGAGGAAATGAAGACAGAGGAAGCAAAAAATGATAAGTACACTGAAAAAGAAAGCAGTGATGCTTTTGTTGTTACAGTACAAGAGAAAATTCTTGTGGATGTTGAAGAAGAGAATCAGTCTGAAGCGCAGATAGGGAAAGTAACAATTGATATTGTTGAACATTTTGATATGCAAACTGAAAGTTTATGTATCACTGCAGGTGATGATGATATGCTTCAGCAATGCTACAGAAAAATTGCATTGTTGGAATACTTGTTGATAAATTTAGAGTATGATAGAAAGATTGCAGCAGATGAAAGAGTTTAGTACAGTGAACGAGAGCAGAAAGACATCTTGGAGATAGATGGTAAGAAGGTGAGACTAGATGACAGTCTCACGGTGAATGCGAATCAACATACTGATGTGCTGACAGAGAAGTTGGGAAGAAACTCAGAGCAGCATACTGAAGTGTTTCCAGAGAAAGCTGAGGAGAAAGCCAGTGAATATTTTCTGAGTCTTGAAGAAGACTTAGAATTACAGATGACTAAATCAACAAGTAATACCACTGGGTCTTGTGATTTTAATGCTGACAATTTGATTGTGTTTACAGGTGATATAAAAGACAGTTTATCACTTGGAATTGTCTCGAGAGAAGAAGAACTGTTGTGGGTAGAAGATGAGACAGTCATGTCTCATAAACAGAGGCTTGTTACCATGGGTGACAAGAAAGAGTTGGATTGTTTGTATAGCCAAGAGAAGACTGGTGTACGAAATTTGGAGCTGCTACAATGTTAGAAGATGAGGCTACAATGTTTGAAGAACTTGATTTGATTGACAAAATCAATCAAGATGATGGTGGAAAGTTACTGAAGATTGTCGAAGGGGAAGATGGAAGTTATGCTGGAGTTAATTTGCAGCATGTTGATGAAATGTTGAAATGTTTGCTGGAGACGTTTGAACCAGAGAAAGAAGTTGCAGATGAAATTGCAGGTGACGAGCAAAGGAATGTTGTAGAGGGACAGGAAGTTTGGGAGGTAGCAACATCCATAGTGACAGCTAGAGCAACATATGGGATGACATTTATGGTGACAGCTGAGACAACATTGACAGCAGCAGAAGAGGCACTGAAGCCTTATGGTTTTTATTCTAACAATTGTTTTGTGAGTACAGGTTTTATTGAAGATGCTGGAGAAATTCTATTAGACAGAGAAATTGAAATGATGAGGCAGATGATGATGAAAGAATCCCGGAAGAGACCAGCAACAGTGAAACAAAGGAGAAGCAGCAAAAGGAAGACAATAAAAGATTGCGAGAGCACAGCCAGTAGAGCGATGCAACATAAAGTGTGGAAACCTGGAGAAGAACATTAGAAAGAAGCAGCGACAAGTGGAAAGTTGCAGTACAAGATATGGGATCCAGGCATACATAGATTCGAACACATGATCAGGCGATCATGATTATTTTAATGTTGGGAGTCTGATGCAGGAGCATCAAGGGCATTTTTTTATTTCTAAATATGTTAGAAACGGGGGTGTGACAAATTGTAATATTTCATTAATCAATTTGTTATTTTTAATAAAATAGGAGATAATTATGAAAAGAGAGGATTATGTAAATATTCTTTTAATAAATAAAAGGATATGAGAGAAATAGTTTAGGAGCAAAATTTGGGATTAGGATTTCTATGTATGGGATTAGTTGAGGATTAGGTGGAGAGACATTTTGAGTGAATTAAATGCATTATTTGTGTATAAATAGGAGTGGGTTTTGTGAGAAAAATAGACTTGAATAGTTGGAGAGTGAGAGTGATTGAGAGCAGGCTTGAACAGCCAAGGCTGTAAGCCTCTGGCAAATTGTAAGGGCCATGAACGTTGAATATTTGGCCAAGAAGAAAAGTTTGTAAGTATGTTCATTTTTATGAAAGTGTGATTTTGAGTTATGCGCCTTAATTTGGTCAATTCATGTATGGGTCCTTAATTTGGTCAATTCATGTATGGGTCAATCACTGTGTTAAGAGTGAATTTGCTGGAAATTGTTAGTTAATTAGTGCATTTATTCCCGTGGAATAATAATGGTGGGCGCATGGATTAAATATGGAAACATTGTGATCATAAGTGTCATTAGTCGATGAACAAGGCAGCGCTGAAATCGACCTTCAGATATTGGATATCTGGCATCACAGTTATAAACCCATAGAATACTGTGAATTGGGTATTTGATTAATAAAGGTTAAACCTCTGTTTGCTAGAATGTTAAAATTGATTAGCTGGATTTTAGATCTGAATGGATTATGGCATGATTGTATGAAGGGCGCAGACTTTTAACTCAATCTAGTATAAGAACGTAGTTTTCAGAATGAACACAGCTTTCAGGACTGAGTAGTATGTGATTGTATAGAAATCGATTGGCAGTTTTAAAAGTGTATAAGTATGTTGGATAAAATCTATTATTAAATGCCAGATTCATTGTGAATCGATCCCCATGATTGAAGATCTTAGCGCTGAATGTATTGATTGAAACAGTTCAAAGTTATTGAGTGATCGGTTTGTGTACAAGACGTGGAGTCAAACGGAGCTCAATTAGACTTGGAAAGTCGACTTCATAGTGGGCGGAATTGTTTAATGGAATTTAGACTGAACTGTTTGAAATCGTGTTTGAATTAAAACTGCAGGCTCAAATCCTGATTGATGAAAAGTGGTTGGATGAAATTGTTTCAATCCAACGCAGAGTTGTATATATATCTTGGACAAAGCCGACTGAGGAGTAGTCTAAAACGCAGAGCTTATGAAGCGCAGAACTAAATTCTGTGTGTTAATTGATTGTAATTGCAATAAAGGGTTGTTGCTCTATCGATGGAATTCGGATCCGCAATCACATGAATAAATGATGTAATGTGGAATCACATGTATAAATGATGATATATTGCAGGAGTTGAACAGAGTAAGATCGAATGAAAGCGTTAGCTAGACTTGAACATGCGTAATTCAAAAGGTCAATTCCAAGAAAGCGCAATCCATAAGTTGAAGGCGGTCCAGAGGTTGATATATTGCCGAAATTCGAACGAGTAAGATATGTTGGTGTTTGCATAAAGATGATATATGGTCGTATTAAATTGCCAGACTCAGTCTTCACAATGGGTGCATTTGTTTATGGAGATTGTTTGAAAATCAGTATTGAAAAACCATATATGCAGGTTCGCTGATTTGAAAACTTTGAACAGTTTGTTGTTTGAGATTAATGGGCAAACATATGAGAATTAAGCATTGGGTAAGGGCGCACTCTTTAATTGAATCCGGCCATAATGAATGTGAATCATTTGGGATTGTTTATGGGAATGTCCGAATGTTTGATGAAGGGTTTTACATCCTATGTTTGATAAGTTGAATGAGAAAAAGCACATTTGTTTGGTGACTTTTTGTGATCTTAAAAGACCCATGTACAAGATTTGAATTTGGGATTGAATGATATTTATTTGGTATGAAAGCGTGTAAATTTGAATTGGAAAATGCAGATTGTAGTTTTGAAATGATGTGTATAAACACATGTGAATGTTGGTGATTAAAGAATGAGGGAATTAAGACATGGGTATGGTTTAAGGAAGCATCACAATTTTGATGCTTTAGACATATTTACTGTGATATGGTGAAAGATAGCTTCTGCAATTGGGAAATATATGAAATTGCCCTATCTTGGAATGTTAATTGGGCAGTGATTGCAAAGCATTTGTATATGCACAGAAAAAATTGAAGATTCTGGGGTTTGCAGGCTAGCCCTGCATCAAAGTGGATATGAATCCATTTGTTTTCAAGATTAAAAAAGAATTAGAAAAGGTCAAAATATCTATTCCTTTGACTGAATTACTAAAACAACCCAATTATGAAATACAATTTTATGAGTTCATGGACACATCTCAATTTTACTCATCTCAAGATAGTCTAAATCTACAGGAAGAAAGGCTTGTAGTTATGTTTGGCCCCCGTGCAAAGGAACAAGAAATTTTTGCCCCTCCATTATATGTAACCTTAGTGATCCATGATTTATTATTACATAATTGCATGTTGGATTCAAGAGCCTCTCATAATCTCATGCCTTTATCTGTTATGGAACAACTTGGTCTCAAAATAACTAAACCATATGATGACTTGCATTCCTTTTGCTCTAAAATAGTCAAATGCTTGGGAATGATCAAAGACCTGGTTGTCAATCTGGCACAAATTTCTACAAAGAGTGTCGTGATGGATATTGTTGTAAAATATATTCCTGCAATATTTGGTATGCTTCTCTCTAGATCCTTGGGAATTAATCTTGGACTTTCTATCAAATTAGACCTCACGTATGCCATTATTTTAGTCTTTGGTGGAGAAGAGCACAAATTGTACAAAGAATCCATATTTGTCAAAACTATCACAAGAGAAGATAATTCCAACAACTCTCCTGTATATGGCCTGGAAAAAGACCTATCCTAACTTATGTTAGAAATGGATGAGCAAGTTATAGAGAATACCTAAGTGGAGATTCCCTTACAGGTCAATGTGCAGCAAACAAAAGCTAACTGTCTCTAGAAGTTGTACTTTGATGGAGCCTACTCCAAGGAAGGAAATGGAGCAGGAGTTATGTTGAAATATCCCGAGGGAAAACTCATTCCTCTTGCATACAAATTGGATTTTGAAGCTACAAATAAAATTATTGAGTACGAGGCCTTGGTATTGGGTCTGCAAGCTACTAAAAACTTAAAGATTGAATGTTTGATGGTCTTTAGAGATTCAGAGCTGATTGTGAAACAAATCAAGAACCAGTGCAAACCAAGAATCCCAAGTTGAAATCATATAGAAATGAAGGTGGGAATTAATTGAAAGTTTCTTTGGGGCTTTTAATATTCAATTTTTTCCAAGGGATAAAAACAAGATGGCATATTCTTCTTCATTTCTTAGGAATGGTGTTCAAATAATAGAATTTGAGGTGTTATTATATTTGTTAAATGGTGTCACCGCAAAGACTGTGCTCAGTGTCGTAGGGACAAGGGTGGGATTGGGCTCTCCAATGTAAAATTCCCGCCGTGCTGCAGAGTATTAATATTAGTTTATGCGGAGTATATATAGTATCCAAAAGTGGGTATTGTATCATGAATTCTCTCAACTCGTGTCTGTCCTAGGTACACAATTTGATGTCATATAATACTTATTGTCTGAATATGTTTATGTTGATAAGTTGTTAAAGAACTCGGGAAGACTTTAAAGAAACTTACCCCAATAATTTTAATAAATATTATTGTTTTGTTTCATTTCCAAAGGAGTGCCAATATGCATTTATATGATGGTGGCTTTACAAAATTTCAATTCCCTTGATTTCATTATAAAAATAATTGTTAAAAATATGGCAAGGGGAGGCATGAAATAAAAACTAACTAGGAAAGGACCCCACTTCTATGATTTCATTAAGCATGACCTAGAAAGTTTTAAAAGATAAAAATTTCAGGGATAGTTGGAATTTGGTATATGAACTTTAGTGAAATGTAGTTTTTTTTAAAAGTAAAATGGTCCATTAATTATTTTGAAGTATTTATTTATATTTAAAAAATTATGATCATAGAGTTTTAAAAAAATTATGTTCATAGAGTTTTTAAAATTTGGTATATCATTTTTAGTGGAATGTAGTTTTTAAGCAAAATGGATGGTTAATTATTTTGAAGTATTTATTTATATTTAAAAAATTATGATCATAAAGTTTTTTAAATTTGGTATATTATTTTTAGTGAAATGTAGTTTTTAAAGCAAAATGGTTGTTTAATTATTTTGAAGTACTTATTTATATCTTTTGATTTTTATTGAGAAATTACCTATTATTATGTGTTTTGTAAAAGATATTTCAAATTAATTATGATGAATTACATTTTTTTCAAAGATTACTAAATATTTTCAATTTTGTAAATGACTATAATCAATTATATCTTGATTCTTTAATTAGTTTAATTATATTTTTCATTTTTTTAAATTGTGAAAAGTTTTAAACCTTATTCTACATTAACATGATATATCAAACTACTCTACGAGGGAAGATAATTTTTGTAATGTATCTAATTAGAAAAATTTTAAAGATGGAATTTTATCTTAAAGTTTAGAAACCTTGGTGATTCTTCCTAGTCCCTAATATGCAAACTATAAAATGTTTATTGATATGTTGGTACAAATATTCAAATTTCTACTGATTTTATGTAGTCTTTATAAAACTTTTACGATTTTTAAGGTAAAATAATTTTGTTGTATAAAATTTGGACGAATCATTTTTAGGAAAAATGAAAATTGGTGAATCTATTTTTGGGAAAAAACATAGAAACTTAGCCCGCCTGTGAATATTAGCCCCTAAAATTTTCCCTGGTACCCAACCACCCTTGTACATTGACAAAACAATGTGGTACTTCAAAATTCCTCCCATTGATATTAAAAATTTTGCTATGTTACCCTTTTATAATTTTCCCTGACATCTTACTAAACTAGAATCCACCTTTTAAGCTCTAATACCATAATTTATCCTATCATGTAATGAAATGACATGCAAACTAGGCAATGCAACATGCATAATTAATTCATGCAATATTTCATATGCATATTTATCCATATAATATAACAACATGAAAATTCATAAAATACATTGCATTCAATTAATAACATCACATCATTAAATTTAACATAAAAATGAGTTAACCATAATACTTGTCTTTATGGAAAGAAAACACAAATTAGTTATAGACATTGATCATTCCACTCAAGCATAAAATATCTTCTACCTAGTATTTCTACATTGAGCGACCCCCAAACTGAGGATAATTTCTCCTATGGCTAGTCTAAATCACTCACACTACCAAATTACTAGAATTCACATGATCTTCACTCTTACAACAACCCCAACTCATCAAATCTCTTTCCTTTCCAACCAACACAACTCAAGTAATGGAATCTCCTTCATTGCAAAAGAATCCCTTGGGTTATACCACTTCCTTCCTAGACTTCAACATGTATTAGCTAAGAAATATCATCACTGGGAACTCAAGGGATTCCTAGCTACGGTTAATTTTCCTTAATTACAATAATTTTCATTCACACAGACATAATTCCTAACAAGGGTTTCCTTTTCCACAATTCTATTATAGACATCGTATAGTTAATTTTCCTTAATTGCAATATTTCCTTTTCCATAATTCCATTACAAACATGGCATGGTAGCTTAGCTCAGACCAAATTTCCCCATCCAATAATGGATAATCATTTGCATAACCAATAACCATGGGTCATATTTACATGCATATGATTAACCATGTGGATCTCTAAGAAGCCCATGTAACTACCTTGGCAACCCATCAAATGGTTGACTTAGGATATCATAAGGCCAATGACTCGAGCTTAGGATAAAAAAACTTATAATTGGATTTGGCCCTTTTCAACACCCTAAGTTACTTTTTGTAATCACATCCCGCATGTTTTATCCTTCCATGCTTGTAGTCAATGATATATTTTTATTATTAACATTTTATTTACAATATTTACATTTTACATCACTTGGCCCTTCATTATTCCTCACATGCATAAATATGCATTTCTAATACCATAACCAAAATTTAGGTGTTGCAATCTATTGTATAGGAGAAGAGAACCTAGAAATAACATTTAGCCTCACCATGAGGGAAGAGAACCCACAAATTTAAACTACCAAATAAGGGAGGAGAACTTATAAATTTAAACTACTATATGAGAAAGGAGAACCTAGAAATTTCAATTGGTCTCACCATTTTACATGAGAAACACCTTTATCGATTGACATTGGGATATTCATGGACTTTGCTTTAGGTTATTTAATAGATTTTTGTCTAATAAATATGATTATTTAACATTTAGAATTGAAGCTATGAAATAATGGTTTTTTTATTATAAATAATGTTGGTTGTATCATTTAATGAGTTATATCTTGGGGAATTGATCTTGGTCTTAACGGATATTGAAAATTACACTATGTCTAAGGCCTATGAGACTATGATTAGCTTCCAACAATTATTTGGAGATGTTATTAATATATCAAGGTTTGGTGTTGATTGAGGAGAGGGGAATAAAATGTGAGCCGTGATAGGGGATTCTACTATTATGATACATTACTTACATTGCAAGACAACTTTGCATGATGTCCATCTAGCAAGATTCATTTCAAAACCCAATCATTGGTAGAAGAGTTGTTTTTTTTTTGTCCAAGTCCTACACAAATACAATTCAAGTGTAGATTCACAAGTCAATTTGACAATTGAACTAGGATAATGAGCGATGAAACTAAATGAGGGAGGAACGATTTTTTATTCACTCCCATAATCATTCAACAACTAATTCATGACAACATTTTGCAATGGCAAATGTCAATCCAATAATATTATCAAGGAGTGGGAGTTAAAGCCACTATGTAGGTGCATTATTTATTATTATTCCCAAATGTATTGGGGATTATTAATATATTTAGAATGAGGATGCTTCTTGCATGTGGTATTTATTATACTATGTAATGTTCGGTTGGTTGCTTTGGCAACTTCTCTAGCACCAACACTCCTAGTTATGAAATAAATTGAGTACTCTAGTTGTCAATATACCCACTAAAAGGCTTGGCTGGTGAGAAACCTCATTTCTCATGGGCTCTTCATGTGACAAAATATTTAGTTCTTGCATCTTTGATGTTTAAGATACTCATGGGAAATCACCACTAATTAGGTCATTGCAATATGTGTGCTTTGGTAGTTGTAAAGAGAGGTTAAAGAGAGTGTGAGAACTTTATTTTATATGCACAATGTGGTTTGTTACATCATCTAGAAGGTGATTGAGGTGATTGGGAGATTAGGTGCACAATTTTTCAATAGACAACTAGGTCCAAGACCAACAAGCAATTGAAATGACTATTCATTTATCAATCCTTGAAGAGAAGGAACGCGAACTCACTGATTTCATGCAATGATAATCACCATGTGGTTTATAAAGCAGTATAGATAATTGAACTACATGCATTCACTAGTATCTGGCATTATAACTCATCTTCAACTACCAAATTTATCCATGCAATGATACTTATCTTGCATAAAAGAGGAAGTGTCTAAAAATGATTACCCATTCAAGGTGACTTGGAACTATATGGCAGGAGAGGATAATGTAGAATCATTAGCAAATGTTGACATATGACCAATAGATTGCATCATGGGAAACCTCGTTGGCCTTAAAGAAGTATCCCCTTAAGGGCCAAACATAATGTAAGTTTCTATGTTTTTCATGTTTCATTGAGTAGTTGTTTTTTATAGAACCTTTACTGCCTTTACAATCATGGAACCTATTGTACATTTCTTTTGTTTTTCTTAAGTTTTACATCCTGGAGCAATGGGGTGAAAAAAATGGTATATATTAAACTTGTTTTTAGAGAAATGGAGAAGCTCAAGGGCCACACTGATCCCACTTAATTAGAAAACACTCGGGTTGAGATTTATAATTATTTCAACAAGTCTTGAAATTATTACTGAGATCAAAAGAGGAGGATGGTCAATGTAGAGCTCATAAAAGTGAAAAAATCGAAACCTTGGAACCCTGCGTCCTATTATATAATTAGCCGTAAATAATTTCGGGGACCAGAGATCTAAAGTTTGTCAATTATCGGAGTCGGGGTCGTTGATTAACAGAGCCCCGTAACATAAATGGAAGGATCAAACTCTACAACCTTGGATCCCCACGATACTTTGCTAAGTCAACTCTCGCGACACCCAAGATTACATCACTTATAGAGGAGTTGCGTACAATCAACAACTGGGGGTTTTCTCTTTCGGTAGACAAGTGGAAGTATGGCATTGAGCAAAGATGACATTAACAACTACTCATTGGGACATGGATACGTGGCAGGTGGTTACGGAGTTTTTAGGTACCTGAAGGACCCAGATATGAATGACACGTGGATCAATCACGAGTCAACATGTGGCTTGGTTGACATTAGAATTGCGTCATCCTAGTGGTATACCCTAGAAGGTCAAAGGCCTCATATCTGTGTTTAATTGCATTATAAAGGGAGTCTGGCTCCTGGGCATAGGGCACAAGTGTGTTCGGATTCAAGCTCAAAATGACTAGCCTTGTTCTCACTGTGGAAGAATCATTAAGTGGAAATAAGCTTTGCACGTGTCACCAATACAAATGATTAATGAGTAAATACTTAAGGAAAGGATCAAAACCCATCCTAAAAAGTTCTCACCCGAGAGGAGCTTTGGTAGGTGGACAAGTGCGACTATTAAGCCAGTGTTGGCCCTCAGAAAGTGAGAATCAACAAAGTAGAATGTCACTAATCAATAGTTATGAAAAATTATGGGGGGATGGGCCATTGGATCCATCTCCACACAAGCACTACGCTAGGGAGATTAATGAGCCCGCCACCTGTCGGGCCAACGCACCAATCACGTCAGCGATTGGGTTCGTTATCTAACAAGCATGGAAATCGAGTGTGGAAATAACTTGATTTACCTCTTTCCTCCCTTGTCTTCCACCCAATCCAACTTTTCCATGTGTATCCCTCGCGCATTCTCGATATATTTCCCACATGAAATCCCTGCGAAGTAACCATTGTACCCCATTCACCTACCATTGTATTTTGAATCACCTATTTAAAACCATCCTATGTCAAGCCCCTCTATCTAAAAATGTCTCTCATTAACTGCTCACCAGAGTGAAAAACCTTCATACTCTCACAATGCTTTATCCTCCCACTCATATAGAGAGCTTCCACCACCCTCATCAGGAAAATATGAAGAAGGCCAAGGGGAAGTCAAAAGTGCCTATGTAGCAACCTATCGACCCATTTATGGAAAATGTCGATGAGAAATTTCTCAGCGTGAGACTATTCTCTGATATGGTATGCACTAGGGATGCACGACATTCCTCATGGGAGGAAATATACAAGTATTTTGAAGAATAATGTCCTTGGGTGACCATCAGGATAGTAATCGTTAATGATCAAAACCCCACCTTAGAGGTAACCTCACAAGATGTGGCCAATTCATTCTTTCATAGAATTTGAGCAAGGCCTAGGATTCTGCCCAACACATACATGGTCTGATGGGTGAATGAAATAATGGATATCATGGGGAGGAAGTTCCATACTCGAATGTCATGATAATTAGATCATTCATAGAGGAGGCTTTCCAAGAAATGTAACAATTATTAAACCCTCAATATTTTTACGACAAAACATATGTGGCGAACTTCTACAAGAAGCATGAATACCCAACAGATTCAATTAAAGAATGGAGGAGTGACTCGCACAAATATATGAAGGAACAAGAGGGTAAGTACTCCATAAACTCACTAGAATCTCCTTTTACTCAAGTAGTGTAGAAAATCCTGTAGATTCACAATCTCATGCAATTTACTAAAGCATAGGACAAGAATCTACTTCTACTTTCAACCAGCAGAAGCCACTAGATCGATGAAAACAATAGTCAACAAGAGGAAGAAAAATCAATGGTACATAACACAATAGATATCCGGGGAAAGCCTCAACTGAAAACCCCCACTATTTGTATTGCATTAAACCAGAAATCCAAGATGATAATACAATGCTTGTTCTCTTAAGAACAATCCCAACACCCAGTATAATCTATCTCTAGCTCACAAGCACACTCTTGGCCAACACTTAGCCAATTTTGCAACTCTCCAAGTTCCTATTTCCTTGCGCAATTCCTAAGGATGATTGTCACATATTAATGGGAATCCAGTGCATCCAAAACTGCGCAATCCAAATTAGTTCCAGTTCTTGACTGCATGCACCATCTATACAACTCAGTAAATCATACAACTGATAATACATTGTCCCTACACTCTAGTCTCAACTAGGTCTTTCTCATAATCGACATGCATAAGTTTTTTATGAGGGAATATTCAGTTAACTGGAGTAGCACTAGTTAATGCATTAATGCACCAACTGATTGTTAACTCACTATTAGTTCCTCAAATAGTTTGGAACTAATTTAAGTGAACTTAAATGAGTAAACTAAGTTATTGAATTACAACTCACAATTAACTCATACTGGACCCCTATGATATAGGGATAACATATACATGACTTCAGAAAGACTTCCAACTCGAAATTCCTAATATAATTAAGTTAATTAAAACTAATTAACTATTTACAAGTTTCTATGAGAAAAGAATTCGATTTTAATTCTCAGTTTAATTCAAGGACAAATTAAACTAGAATTTATGGATTCGATTTTTAACATTTCTTGCTGCTATTTTCAACAAGTAGTTTCCATACTTTGCAGGCTATATGCATACCTCAATGTCTCCAAATTTCCTATAGATTGGGTCCCTCTTATTGATAGGGCCTATAAAGGGTATATCTTCGACTAGGCCACCATACTATCTGATAGCCTAGCCAAAGAAATTCTACCTTTTCTCTCCCACTATAGTATACCTGAGAAAAAAAATCTCTCCCTTATACATGTTGGCATATGTCATGCATTCCCTTTTCTCTTCCTTTGATTCCCTGGCCATGGGCTGGAAATGGAAAGTCTCCCATCCTACTCCAATTCACATTTACCACAGTGTACTCTAGGAGACCAATTATCTTGGTCACTTTTAGAAATCTTTCATAACGTTATTATTCCAATTTTTGAAATTATATTTCAGTCGAAGCCTCCCAGAATGTCCCAACAAGCTATGGAGGGTCTTAGGAAGATTGGTAATTGGTTTGGTGAAGAATCATTCACCTATATCAGAGTCCTAGAATAACTGATATGTAGGGAGGTAACATACCAAATAGTGGGCTATGTAATCACTAGAGAATTTAAAGAATCCAACAAGAAATTTTGGCCCCAATTTCCTATGCCTTTTGGGGTCTTCTCTTTGGAAAATTATCCACATGGAAAAAAGGAGCTCCTGCCTAAAAATCATTGAATTTAGCCACCATTTCAATGAGGTGCTAGGATCCATAGGGAGTAGAAAAGAATGTGGCCCTAAACTCAAGTATCAAAAAATTCATCCATGAAGAGAACAATTTTAATGACTTATTCGTTAGGGAGGATTATTATGAGTCGATATTGAAAAGAGTGAATGAGGAGGTGTCAGACTAGGAGTGAGAGCAATTCCTCACCTTCAGAAATGTATTATTGGCCCCCTTACCATCAAAATTGTTACAATTACCCCTATAAGGATAAGTCTCTCTAAAGGATACCTTGACGTCTGGACAAGAAGGGAGCTATTCCAAACCACTGCTCACTTTGTCACAACAATAAATAACAACAACTAGCTCATCAGTCCCTAGAGGAGAAACAATATATATGGAGAAGGAATGGAACCAATTTGACGAAGCCCTGAAAAGTTCTAAATCAGGAGAAGGGGAGAAAGAAATTTTAGAGGGAGAAACTTCTTTCCAACTGCAAATCCCATGTCATAATACACCTTCTTAGCAACACATAGGGTTAGAGAAATCCCCAAATTTGAAAGCACCAATAGTCACTGGGTATGAAGTAGAGATTATCCCAGTAAATCCTACTTCATGGGTCTTCCTCGAAGTTCAAAAAATTCCCCTGCTAGATGTATTTTACGGCCTTGTGCATAAGGCTGTGGTGAAAAATGGGAGGAAGAAAAGGAAGATAGATGAGTCTCGGGCCTTAGTTCTAGGAAAAATCACTCAAACAACTTCCCTTGAAGTCCTCTATAAAGGCACTTCAACTGCCCTTACCGAGGAACTTGGGAAACTAATTCAATTCACATGGGTGTATGCATTGGCCACCATAGATAAGGCCATGGAAATTCAAGAATTGTTGAAGGAGAAGGACGAAAAGATTACCTCCTTGGAACGGGAACTCATTGACAAGGAAGAACATCTGGGAGCACAATGGCAAGCAGAGATAGATGAAAGGGAGATTGCACTAGTGAGTTTGCAAAGATAGTTCAATTTTCTCCAAATCCAACACGCAGGGGAAACTAAAGGTTGAACAAATCCAAGAGTCTCAGCTTAAGATAAAGTAATGGTAAGGGAGAACTCTACAATTGAAGGACTTCAAGCAGGAGGCTCATGACTTAAATGAATGACTGCGGAGATAGCAACAATTGTTCTGTGAGAAATTAAATTTGATTCGAGAACAATGTAGGCTAGGGAATAATTTGAATGATGAGTTAGTGGATATGATGGCGCACTTTGATGAAGCAAAGAAGGACCCAAATGAAATGATGGAGTGGAAGGATAGTGCTAAGGGAAGGAAATCTAACTTTCCCAAAACATATGCAATGCACAAATAAGTTATCCTAAAAGGATGGAAAGCACAGATATAGTCAATTAAAGATATTATCGGTGATGTGTGGGAGATGTTTGACATCTTGGTGGCATCGGTAAATGAGTCCTTACTTGATTCATATTTAATTTCTAGTTGTCCTAGAGATTCCATGCTAGACATAGAGGGCCTGCGTGGAAATTGGATTGAACAAGGGGTTGAATTTGCAGAAAGGGTTAATTAGCTAAACAAGATTTATCTCGAATCTAATTGACACTTTCTGGTTAAATCTCATGCCAACTAGTTGGTTCTAAAATCACTCACTAATGCCTGTACTCAGATGTTTCTACTATTATAGGAAATGATATTCATTAGTCAGACGAAGATCAAGCCTCATTCTCCTCCTGAGTTGGTGATGTTCCTTAGTTTGCAAAAATCATCGAAAAATTGGATAGTTGAACATGGGACCACTTCTAAGTGTCAAGCGAGCCAACAATGAGGATTTCTCGTTATTTGAAAATCATAACATATCTTTGTCGTTTTGGCCATTTTGTACATATTTTATTTTCAAGAAGGTATCAAGTTGTTAGGAAATGATTAGAGAAGTTAGGCATTCGACACGTTAGCATAGTTAATCAGTCTATCCAGTTGTTGGACTAGAAGATATTTTTGTAACTATTTTTTGTTAGAAATCTCCCTATAGTAGGGATGAGGGAACTCATTTGAAGGGTTCGATTTTTTACTCAAGAGACCAATATTTCTGCAAATTTGGCTATTTTGTAAGGAAAAAAATGTATGCTATTCTAAAAGCCTAATTAAGAAGTTCATGGTGATTCCAAGCATTATTATGTGGAGCCTGTGTTCTTCTCTGTGTGTATTATTTTCATGTGTTTCTTTCCTCTTAAAGATCATGTAATTGTAGCTATTGGAAATAAATCTTGTATGTCATATTTATCTATGTCATGTTATGGTAGATGGTACCTGTAAATGTAAGATTGAAAGCCTTAAATTTCTCTCCATGGTTTCTAATCTCATTCTCTTTGAATAAACATTACTATGTTGAAGTTAGATGCACATTATTCTATTGATTAGCCATTTGCACTAGAATTCTTTCTTTATTTCTTCACTCAGCTATACAAAGACAATCAAGAAAGATTCACTACCTATGTGTAGGCCACCATGGTTGAACATTAATTCTTTGGAATAATATACTATCAATCTGGGTAACATGTCTGGTTTCTGAGTATGAACATTGAACCAATTTCAAATTCTCTTATATTTTAAGAACTCTTGAATGATAAATATCTATCTACTAGAGACTCTAAGATGTCCTAGGCACTGGCCCTTAATCTCAACCTGGGGGTTGTCCCTAGGAACCACAACATATTTTGGCACCATTGTCGGGGAATCAAATTTGTATATATCTCCCTGGGTATAGTTTTGAACATTCATTTAGTGTGGTGAGAGGAGGAAGTGTGGGTTGAGATCTCTCACAAGACTAAGCCATTAAGTTGTAACCCTAGCTTTTAGAAGGCCTCATACGCGTTCATATACCTCACAGCAGAGAACCCATCATGTTTTTGACCTAGAAAGAATCATCTCTAGGAAAATTTGGAGGGAAAGAACACTCAAAACTCCATATCCCATAGTGTTTACCTTAAAGGCCTCAACTTCAGCTCTCAAAGAGCTGAGATAAAATATCCTAAAACTTCATCTGGAGTTTAAAGTTTTCAGAAGAACGTTTTCCTTCGCCTGGTTCTTACTTCACAAAACTTAAGTCTGAAGAGACCTATGATAGTTCTAACCCTTTTGCATTCCATACCTTCCTAGAAGTTGAAGAGGTCAAAGACATTCTTATTACTAGTCCATCTAAAATTCCCACTAATATCTTGCACCAAGTCTCATTGGGTACACTTCATCTCCTTAGCTAGGCCCTATCACAATATTTCCCAACCTTCGTTGCAAAATATGGTTGTTCCTTTATTTCTTCTTAAAATATATGCACCACTTAACCCGCAACAACCTATGAATGCAATTCATCAAGATTATCTTAAGCTCATGTCCAGATTCACTAGGGAGGATGATATTTAGCCCAAAAACACATCTAAGTCTTCTATGCATTTGTTGAAAACTTGAATGTAGAGCATCTCGATGTAGTCCTGAGACTATTTGTGAAATGCTTAGATTGAAAGGCTAGAAAATGGTTTAAGACCTTGTCAAATGCATCAATTAACACTTGGGAAGAATTGGAGAACACTTTCATGCAGAAACGGGGAGAGAAGAAAGACCACAGGTATTTCCACACTAAGCTCAATGCAATAAAGAAAAAACATAATGAGGACGTCACATAATTCATAAAAATATTTAATAAGATATATAATAACTTACTTGATGAGATTAAACCTCCATAAGTAGTAGCTGAGGTGGTATTTTATGGAGCTTCTGAATTAGATTTCGCGTTTACTCTTAGAGAGAAGAAATCTTGCACATTAGACCAGATCGAGGCTGATGCTTTAGAGGTTGAAACAAATTTTACATCGGCTAGAAAGTGGAAAGGAAAGGGTGAACATGGTGATAAGAGCAAGGGAAAAGAAGAGGCTAGCTCCTCTGGCCAAATGAAGGATGCTCAAGAAAAAATCTAGATGAAATAAATAATTTTATTAGGAACCTTTCAAATAAACTGGTGAAACTAGAGTTGGATAACAAAAATCCTCCTCGACAAATCCAACAAGGGCCTAACAAAAACTTCAATCCCCAATATAGGAGGCCTCCTTTTCAACTTTTGCAAAGAGAAAGAAAGGACCAACAAGACCAAATACAACCTCTTCTATACCTATAATATGACCTAGAAGAAAATATTGAAGATGTTACTAAAGTCCAGGAAAATTAATACTCTACTCTCTTAGAAGAAGAAAATGAAATAGACACATAAGAAGGGGAGGAGGATGATCACTGCATATCTTTGAAGAAAGAAGAAACATATGCTTATTATAGACAATTTTTTGATTTCGTGCAAGTCCAGTGATAATAAGTATTATTTGATATCCCAGAAAATATCCTAGACTTAAGATCAAAACAAAGAAAATGTCCAACCTGCTCCCCCGAAGCGAACTGATAAAGGGAAAAAAACTATCAACCATGATCCGCCAACTAGGGAAGAGGATTCACACCCCACAAATCCTAGGTCTGAAGACCCAAATATAGAATAAATACTAGTCCAAACAAATCCAATACATAAATAAAATAGAGAACCAATTGAGCTCGTCAAAGTGGATATGAATCCATTTTTTTGTGTTAAAAAAGAATTAGAAAAGGTCAAACTATCTATTCCTTTGACTGAATTACTGAAACAACCCAGTTATGAATTTTTTTTTATGATTTCATGGACACATCTTAATTTTCCTCATCTTAAGAAAGTCCAAATCTACAGGAAGAAAGGCTTGTAGTTATGTTTGGCCCCCATGCAAAGGAGCAAGAGATTTTCGCCCCTCCATTATATGTAACCTTAGTGATCCATGATTTATTGTTACATAATTGCATGTTGGATTCAAGAGCCTCTCATAATATCATGCCTTTATCTGTTATGGAACAACTTGGTCTCCAAATAACTAAACCATATGAGGACTTGCATTCCTTTTGCTCTAAAATAGTCAAATGCTTGGGAATGATCAAAGACCTGGTTGCCAATCTGGCACAAATTTCTACAAAGAGTGTGGTGATGGATATTGTTGTAAAATATATTGCTGCAATATTTGGTATGCTTCTCTATAGATCCTTGGGAATTAATCTTGGAGGTTCTATCAAATTGGACCTCACGTATGCCATTATTCTAGTCTTTGGTGGAGAAGAGCGCAGATTGTACAAAGAATCCATATTTTTCAAAACTGTTACAAGAGAAGATAATTCCAACAACTCTCTTATATATGGCGTGGAAAAAGACCTATCCTGACTTATGTTAGAAATGGATGAGCAAGTTATAGAGAATACATAAGTGGAGATTCCCTTACAGGTCAATGTGCAGCAAACAAAAGCTAGCTGTCTCTAGAAGTTGTACTTTGATGGAGCCTACTCCAAGGAAAGAAATGGAGCAGGAGTATTGTTGAAATATCCTCAGGGAAAACTCATTCCTCTTGCATACAAATTGGATTTTGAAGCTACAAATAACATTATTGAGTACAAGGCCTTTGTATCGGGTCTACAAGGTTCTAAAGACTTAAAGATTGAATGTTTGACGGTATTAGAGATTCATAATTGATTGTGAAACAAATCAAGAACCAGTGCAAACCAAAAATCCCAAGTTGAAATCATATAGAAATGAAGGTGGGAATTAGTTGAAAGTTTCTTTGGGGTTTTTAATATTCAATTTTTTTCAGGGGATAAAAACAAGATGGCATATTCTTTGGCTATAACAGCCAATACTTTCATACTACCCCAAAATCCATTGTTGATATATCAAGTTGAAGTTAGGCACGGACCCACAGTGCTTAACAATATAAAGTACTCGAAGGTATTTGAATATGAAGATCATATTAAAATATTCTTTTAGGTGATAGGGAATTTTTCTAACTTTGTCATAGACCAAGAAGTTGAAGTTGTCGAGAAATTGGAAGTAGCTGAGTAGCAAGTGTCGTGGGAAGAATCTGTGGTTGGTTAGAAAATTCTTCAACTGAAGGGGAATATAATACCAAAGGGATTAGTATCATTAGAAATATTTATCGATGCTAATTATGTGGATTTCAAAACAATGAAGAAGGAGTCTGAAGAGGATACAAAGGATTGTAATATTGGTACATATCAATAACACAAACTAATTAAGTTGGCTAGAGGGATTCCAACGAAATACAAGCATAAGTACCTTGACCTTTTCAAAAGGTATAATGATATATTTTCCTGGCCTAATGAGGATGTGAAAACTTATAATATTAGTATTATTCAACATAAGATAACTTTGAAGCCTGAAATAAAACCACACAAGCAAATTCTGAGGTAGATCAATCCTCTTCTCCTCCCCTTGATTGAGAAGGAAATCAAGAAAATGCTCCAAGATGAAATTATTGTGTCTTTGAGATATTCATACTAGGAAACCAATTTGGTTCCTATTGGAAAGAAGAATGGAGAGATCAAATTGTGTGTCGATTTTAGAAATCTGAATAGGGCCTCCCTAAAGGATAATTGCCCCTTGCCTAAAATGGATTATATATTGCAAAAGGTGGTGGGATTATCAAGACTATCTATGATTGATGGGTTCTATGGTTTCAACCAAATCGTTGTGTATCCAAAAGACCAGAAGAAGACAACTTTCATCCATGGGGGATTCACTCAGTGAACCTTTGACATATCACGTGCGTTTGTGGCATATTAAACAATACCCTTAATTTGAATACATATTCAAAATTCCCTCTAAAAAACACATTATTTAACCCCCTACCAATTTTAACTCAATACAACTTCCCAATTTAAAAAACCCATACTTTCACTAGATATTGTAGGTATCCATTTTTTCATTAACACTTTTTATACCCCTTTATATTTTTTCATTAACTTTAAGCTCCATTTTTTATATTCTCCAATATAAAATCTCTTTACCCCTTATATATCCCCCAATATATGATGTCATTTTTTCCTCAATATATATCCCCCAATATGAACCCACATTGTATGGTATTGCTCCCCCAGTGAAGCCCTCGTGCTTTCACCACACTGTAGGGAACATTCATGTATGCACAAATGCCTTTTGGTCTCATGAATGTTGAAGCTACTCTCCAAAAAGATATGGACATAAAGTTTGTTGGGGAGAAATATGAGTTTGAGGTGATTTAATTAGATGCCATAATTGTATTCTCAACGTATGATGAAGAGACTCTACAACATTTACAACCCACTTTTGAGAAATGTGGGAAATATGGTTTGTCTTTGAATCCAAATAAGTCACAATTTTCTCTCAGAGAAGGAAATCTCTTGGGACATATAGTATCAAAGGAAGGAGTGAGAACTTATCCTAAGAGGGTAGAAGCAATCAATACCATCCCATTTCCCAGGAACAAAAAAGAGATACAAATCTTCCCGGGAAGGATAAACTTCCTAAGAAGGTTTGTGCCCAATTATGTCAAGATTGTAAAGGACAGAGAAGTCAAATGGAATGTGGAAGCCAAAGGATATTTTTCTAGAATTAAGAAGGCTTTTGGAGAAGCTTTGGTCTTGGAAAAATCTGATTACTAGAAACCATTTTTCATATTCTCTTTTGCATATCCCAATACTGTTGCAGTTGTCTTATTGTAGAAGAATGGAGAAGAGAAAGGGAAACTAGTGGTATTTTTAAACCAAGTACTAAAGGATGTCGAGTTAAAGTATGATATCTTGGAAAAGCGAGCCTATGCACTTGTTAAGGTAGTGAAATATTTCAGGACATATGTTATACACTCAAAAATAATTTCCTATGTGCCTATGGGAATTGTGAAGGATATTTTTATGCAAGGAGACAGGGAAGGAAAAAGGGGAAAATGGATAGAAAAAATCTAGGAATATGATACGATATCAAGCCAAACGAACTGATAAAGCGGTAAGGTTTGGCTAAGATTTTGTTTGAATCAAACTATCAAGCTATGTGGATAAATTTACTGGTAGAGATTCTAGGTCTAGGTATAGTAGGTCAGGAGAATTAGGCACGTGACCAAGACAATAAAATTGCTTATAAATACCTTTGCTCACAATAGTACAAAAGTATTTTCCACTACCTATTGTTTCTTAGCTACCCAGTTGGCTTGGAAAGAGTCAAATACATGGCTCTAAGGAGGAAAGCCCATAAATATGTCATCACATATGGTCAAATCTATTGGAGGGACCATGGTGGTATATTATTATTATGCTTAACTGAAGATGATATTGAAGAGACTATTAATGAATACCATGGTTGTGGTTGTGGAGTAAATTATAGTTGGAAAATTACAACTCATAAAATCTTGAAGGCCAACTTCTAATGGCCTACCTTGTTCTTCGATGTCTATAAGCTTGTGAGAAGTTGCAGGGAGTGTCAAGTGTTTGTTGAGAAGAAGAAGTTGGCTCCATTTCCTTTGACTCTAGTTTTTGTGGAAGAGCCTTTTAGGGAATGGGGATTAGATTTCATAGGAGAGATTCACCCACCCTCGAGTGGGTAACATAAATGGATTTTGACAGCCACTAACTATTTTAGAAAATGGGTCAAATCCATTCCTCCATAGGTTGCAGCTAATTCTATGGTCATGAAGTTCCTTGAAGAAAGTATTTTTTCTAGGTTTAGATGTCCAAAAAATATAGTGATAGAGAATGCCCATTCATTCAAGTCTGCGGAACTCATTGGTTCCTATCAGAACTATAATGTCATACTTGGGCACTCCACCAGTTATTACCCACAGTGAAATGGATTGTTTAAATCATCAAACAAGACATTGGGTAGAATCTTAAAGAAAATCATTTCAAGCAACAAGAAAAATTGGGATTCCCAACTGAAATTTACTCTTTGGGCAAATAGAGTCACAACAAAAATATGCACTGGGAAATCACCATTTGAGCTGGTATATGGCAATGTTTCACTTTCCCTAGTCAATTGGCAAGTCCAATGGATAAATTAATCCATGATGTTGAGGAGGAGCCAAATCCACTTAATCGAAACATAAATTAGTTGGTTGAATTGTAGGATAACATGGAACAAGTGAGTCAGGATCTGCTCAAATTTCAAGATAGTATGAAGCCCATGTTTGATAGAAAGGCTAAAGATAGAGTTTTCCAGCCAAGGGACCTTGTGCTTAGGTGGGATGTTAGGAGATAAGACAAGGGCAAGCATGGAAAATTTGATCCCTTATGGTTTGGACTGTTAAAAGTAGTTGAAACTAAAGGCAAAAATACATTCCTATTGGAAAACTTGGATGGAGAAGTGTTTGAGCTGCTTGTAAATGGGAAATACCTCAAGCACTACTTTCAACATTATAACTAGGTACCCATTTCCATTGTAAATACTGAAGTGTTTCTTTCTTTTGCGATTTCTCTATCTTGAATTTTTTAGTCCATGCCCAACAAAAGGATACTAGTCTATAGGTTCTCAGTGCCTTGCAAATCAAGACACTGCCCCCAGTTGGAGCCAATGTTGCACCTTTCTTTTTTTTTCTTAAGTTTTACATCCCAAACAAATGGGGTGAAAAACATGGCATAGAATAAACTTGTTTTCAAATAAATGGAGGAGCTCAAGAGTCGTCCTAAGCCCATTCAGTTAGAAAACAATTGGGTTGATCTTTCTAATGATTTCAACAAGCCTTGAAATGATTACTTAGATTGAAAGAGGAGGATGGTCAAAGCATAGCTCGTAAAAGTCAAAAACATGGAACCTCAGAACCCCATGTCCTGTTATAAAATCAATCATAAATAGTTTCAGTGGCCATAGATCTAAAGTCCATCAAATTTTGGAGCCAAGGTCATTGATTGATAGAGCCCTGTAATAGAAATGGAAGGCTCAGACCCTGCGGCCCCAGATCCCTATGATACTTTTCTAAGTCAACTCTTGGCGCACCTAGGATTACACCACTTATAAAGGAGTTGTGCACAATAAAAAACTAGGGATTTTATCTTTTAGTAGGCAGGTGGTAGTATGCCATTAAGAAAAGATGATGTCAACAACTGCTGACTGGGAGGTGGACGCGTGGCAAGTGGTTATGGAGTTTTCAGGTACTTGAAGGACCAAGATACGAATGACACATGGATCAATCATGGGTTAACATGTGTCTTGGTCGACATCAAAATTGCGTTATCTCGGTGGTGTACCCCGCAAGGTCAAAGGCCCTATATCTATGTCTAATTGCATTATAAAAGGAGTCGTACTTCTAAGCATAGGGTGCTAGAGTGTTTCTATTCAAGGTCAAAATGACTAGCGATGTTCTCGCAGTGGAGGAATCGCCAAGTGGCTGTAAATTTTCCACGTGTCACAAATACAAATGATTAATGAGAAAATACTTAAGGAAATGAGAACTACCCATATTACAAAATTCTCACCTGAGAGGAGCTTCGACAGGTGGAAAAACATGGTTTTTAAGCCAAAGTTGGCCCCTAGAAAGTTAGAATCAACAAATTGGGATGTTTCTAATAAATGGTTATGAATGATTCTAACGGGATGCGCCAATGACTCCAACTCCGCACAGGGACCCCATCAAGGAGGTTAATGGGCCCACCACCTGTCGGGTCAACATGCCAATCATGTTAGCCATTAGGTTCGTTATCAAGTGAGTGTGGCAAGCAAGTGCAGAAATAACTTGATTTACCTCTTTCCTCCCTTTTCTTCCACGCAATCCAACTTTTCCATGTGTCTCCCTCATTTCTTTTCAATATATTTCTCCCTTGAAATCCCCGTGAAATAACCGTTGTACCCCGCATGCTTATCATTGTATTTTGAATCACCTATTTAAAACCATCCTATGTTAAGCCCCTCTATCTATAGTTGCCTCTGATTAATTGGTCACCAGAGTGAAAAACCTTCATACTCTCACAATGCTCTATCCTCCCACTTAGTTAGAGAGCCTCCACCACCCTCATCAGGAAAATATGAAGAAGGCCAAGGGGAAGCCAAAAGCGCCTATGTAGCAACCTACAAGCCATTTAGGGAAACCGTCGATGAGATTTTTCTCTAGGCGGAATTGTTTTATGATATGGTATGCACCAGGGATGCAAGGTATTCCCCATGGGAGGAAATATGCAAGTACTTTGAAGAAGAAGGTCCCCAGGTGACCGTAAGGATAGTAGTCATTGATGGTAAAAACCCCACCTTAGAGGCACCCGCATAGGATGAGGAAAATTCATTCTTTAATATAATTGGATCAAGACCTAGGATTCTTCCCTACACTGACACGGTCTGATGGGTGATTGAAACACTGGATATCACGGGGAGTAAGTTCCATACTCAAAATTGTACGATAATTGGATCATTCATAGTGGAGACTTTCCAAGAAATGTACCAATTACCAAACCCTCAATATTTTTACGAAAAAAAATATGTGGCGAACTTCTTTAAGAAGCATGAAGATCCAGTGGAGTCAATTAAAGAATGGAGGAGTGACTTGAATAAACACAAGAAGGAACAAGAGGGTAAGTACTTTGTGGACTCACTAGCTTCTCCTTTTAGTCAAGTAGCTGCCATGATTCGCAAGTTGTATGCATACCAAAATGTCTCAAAATTTCCTGTAGATTGGGTCCATCTTATTGATGGGGCCTCTAAAGGGTATATCTTTGACTGGGCCACCATACTATCTGATAGCCTAGCCAAACACGTACTATCTTTTCTCTCCCATCGCAATATCTTTGAGAACAAAATCCCTCCCTTCTACATGCCGACATATGACATGGATTCCCTTTGTTATTCTCTTGATTTCCTAACCATGGGTTGGAAATGGATTGTCTTCGATCCTACTCCAATTCACATTTACCACAGTGTACTCTAGGAGACCAATTATCTTGTCACTTTTATAAAATTTGTCATAATGTTATGATTCCAAGTTATGAAATTATATTTCAGTCCAAGCTTACCAGAATGTCCCAGCAAGCTATGGAGGGTCTTAGGAAGATTGGTAATTGGTTTGGTGAAGAATGTTTCACCTATATCAGAGTCCTAGGGAACTATGTAACCCCTCATATTTTACCACTATACGTCCCAGAAAAACTGATATGTAGGGAGGTAGCATACCAAATGATTGGCTATGGAATCACCAGAACATTGAAAGAATCCAACAAGAAATTATGGCCCCAATTTCCTCTTCCTTTTGGGGTCTTCTCTTTGGAAGACTATCCACATGCAGAAATGGAGCTCTTGCCTATAGAAGAATTGAATTTAGTACCCATTCCAACTAGGTGCTACAATTCAAAGGAATTAGCAAAGAAAGTGGCCCTAAACTCAGGTATCAAAAAATTGATTCATGAAGAGATTTGATGACTTGTTCTCTGGGGCGGCTTCTTATTAGTCAGTATTGAAAAGAGTGAATGAGGAGTTGTCGAGCTATGATTGAGAGCAGTTCCTCACCTTCAGAAATGAAATATTGATCCCCTTACCATTAAATTTGTTATAGTTCCCCCTACATGGAAAAGTCTCTGTAAAGGACACCTTGATGCCTGGACAACAAGGGAGCTCTTCCAAACCAGTGGTCACTCCATCACAATAAAAAATAGAAACAATTGGTTCATTGGTCCCCAAAGGAAAAACAACATATATGTAGTAGGAATGGAACCAATTTGACCAAGATCAAAAGAGTTCTCAATTAGGAGAAGGGGAGAAAGAACTGTTAGAGCGAGAAAATACTTTCCAACTATAGACCCCATGTCATAATACACCTTCTCAGCAAAACATAGGGATAGAGAAATCCCTAGCCAAGAAAACACCACTAGTCACTTGGCCTCGAGTAGAGATTATCCCAGTAAATCCTACCTTGGAGGTCTTCCTCGACGTTCAAGAAATTCCATCACTGGATGTGTTTTATATCCATGTGCATAAGGTTGTGGTGAAAAAGGGGACGAATAAAAGGAAGATAAATGAGTCTCAGGCCTTAGTTCGAGGAAAAATCCCTCAGTCTACTTCCCTTGAAGTCCTCTGGAAAGGCACTTGAGTCATCCCTGCCGAGGAACTTGGGAAACTAACTCAATTCACAAGGGTGTATGCATCCACCACCATAGATAATGCCATGGAAATTCAATAATTGCTGAAGGGGAAATATGTAAATATTACCTCCTTGGAACATGTACTCATTGGAAAGGAAGAACAATTGGGAGCATAATGGCAAGTAGAGTTAGATCAAAGGGAGACTGCACCGGCGAGTCTGCAAAGATAGTTTGATTCTCTCCAAATCCAACACGTAGAGGAAATTAAATCCAAGGATGGAAAACCCCAAGAGTCCTAGCAGAAGATAAAGCAATTGAAAGGGGGAACCCTACGACTGAAGGACTTCAAATAGGAGGCTCGTAACTTGATTGAATGGTTACAGAGACAGTAGCAATTGTTGTGTGAGAAATTGAATTTGATTAAGAAACAATGTAGGTCAGGGAATAATTTGACTGATGGGTTAGTGGATATGATGATGCACTTTGATGAAGCTAAGAAGGACCTAAATGAAATGATGGAGTGGCAGGACAATGTTGAGGGAAGGAAATATGACTTTCCTAAAATAGATGAAATGCACAAATCAGTTATCCTAAAAGGATGGAAAGCATAGATACGGTCAATAGAAATCTTATCAGTGATACATGGGAGATGTCTAATTCCCTGGTGGAATCGATAAATGATTCCTTACTTAATTCAAATATCATTTCCAACTATCCCGAAGATTTCGTGTCGGACATAGAGGGCCTACGTGGAAATTGGCTTGAACAGGGGGTTGATTTCACAAAAAGGGTTAATCAACTAAGCAAGATTGATCTCAAAGCTAATTGGAACTTTCTAGTTAAAACTCATTCCAACTGGCTAGTTCTAAAATCGCTCACTAATACTTGTACTCAGATGTTGCCAATGTTACGGGAAACGATATTCAATAGTGAGACACAGATAAAGCCTCTTGCTCCTGTTGAGTTGGTGATGCTCCTTAGTTTGCAAAAGTCATGGCAAAAGTGGATAGCTGAACATGGAACCATTTCGAAGGACCAAGAGAGCCAACAATAATGGTTTCTCCTTATTTGAAAAATCATAGCATATCTCTGTTGTTTTTTCCATTTTGTATATATTTTATTTTCAAGAAGGTATCAAGTTGTTAGGAAATGGTTAGAGCAGTTAGGCCTTTGACATGCTGGCACAATTAAATAGTTTAGTCAGTTGTCACACTAGAAGACATTTTTGTAATTTTTTTTGTTAGAACTCTCCCTATAAGAGGGATGAGGGAGCTCATTTGAAGGGTTCGATTTTCTATTCAATAGACCAATATTTTTGCAAATTTGGCTAGTTTCTAAGAAAAAAACATGTATGTTGTTCTAAAATCCTAATGAAGAAGTTCATGGCAATTCCAAGAATTTATATGTGGAGTATGTGTTCTTCTCTCTGTGTATTATTTTCATATGCGTTTATTTCCTCTTAGAAATCATGTAATTGTAGTTGCTGGAAATAAATCTTGTATGTCAGATTTATCTAATGTAATGTTATGGTAGATGGTACCTATAAATGTAAGGTTGAAAGCCTTAAATTGCACTCCATGGTTCTTAATCTCATTCTCTTTGACTATACATTATTCTTCTGAAGTTAGATGCACAAGATTCTATTGATTAGTGCTTTTCACTAGACTTACTTTTTATTTCTTTAGTCAACTATACAACGATCATCAAGAAAGATCCACTACTTGTGTGTAGGCCACCGTGGCTCAATGTTACTTATTGGAATACTAACAATGTGGGTAACATGTATGGTTTCTGACTATGAATATTTAACTAGTTTCGAATTCTCAATAATTTTAGGAACACTTGAATGATAAAGATCTATCTACCAAAAACTCTAAGATGTCCTAGGCACTGGCCCTTAATCTCAACCTGAGGGTTGTCTCTAAGAACCACAACAAATCCCAATACCATGAAAGTGATGCTCAAGGGGGAGCTTAGCTAAAAACATGATTTATTCATATATAAATGGAATTCAATCCAAGTAATTTGATTTAGGTAGGAAAATGGTTTCATTGGAGGGGACCAAGGATGCCCACTATATTTTTAGTGGTATGCCTACAATATCTTCCATTTTATTACAATTATGTAGCCATGGATACCATGTTGATAGCTTTAAGAGTTTATATGGAAGCACCCATGCACTCTTAGCACATTTTCTCCCAATGGCTTGTGGGATTTGAACATTTTTATTGATATAATAGTCTCCTTGATGTGAAAAATGCCATAACACCATTTACCAAGTTTTTTCATTTTGAGTCCATGTCAAACCCAACTTTGTATCTATCGAGCCTTTTTTCAATTGGGATTGTGGGTATATAAATTCCTAAATATAAGGTCTTGAATTCATATTTATGCAATTCATTTTTTCACACTTAGGAATTAGATTCTTAATTTTTTTTCTTGTAAGTCCCATAATCGAGAACTTGCTAAAGTGGTGGTGGGTTTTTAAAATATTTTGCAATTTTTTTCATTTCAATAGAAATGTTTTCATAGTATTTTGGGTCTCCCTAAGATGAAATTCATAATTATAATTTATACCAATGAAGGGTATAATAATGGAATATACATAATGCTATAACGACAGAAATTATGTTTTTTTTTTAAGTACAATTTTTTTTCAAAATAAATATTTTTTCAAGGAAAAAATGTAGATATCTATGGAAAGGAAATATCTACATATTCTGATTGTATATTAGCATTATCATTCTTTGTCATTCATAAAAACCAAAAATTGATTGTTCCCACCCATCCCAAAAAAGACCATCGAAACTCGACGGCCGAGACCCCTATATCCACAAACTTATTTTCAAATAAGATACCAAAAAATGTACAAAAGGTAACTATAAGGAGATATTGGTCACCATAGAATCGATCTCAACTCCACCTAAAAAATCATGATAACCAATAGAGCCAATAGAGAGAGAAAATATCTTCTTTGGACAAACCATTTGCTTCCATATTGAATTCACAAAGGATGTGATAGAAAGCTATGTACTCTAAAAAGTCAATAGAAACCTGGATATCGGAAAGAAGAGTGTCTAGTCCAATAATGCTAACATTGGCCATATGGTTTTCCCAATAAATGACAAGTTTGGATTCACCCATCAACTGAACACATGATAACCCTTTGTTGATGGTCTTGGAAATCCGTTAACCAAGGGGATCTCCCTGATATGAAGTCCCAACTAGACCTCACACCATTTGGTGTATCAGTCCCATCTGGTATAAAGGCCCGATTTCCATATACTTAGAGATCTTCCTTGGCTCTAGCTGTCAGCACATGAGAGTGTTGTGCTAGTATCTTCAAACATCAAGGTACATGTGCCTAGTAAGTGCATAATGTAACTGTGTCAAGGTTCTCTTGCTGCAAAGGGCGAGAGTAAAATGAGCCTCTAAGTGAGAGGTAGAAGTACCACCCAAGAAGAGACACACACAATCTAGAAAGGGTTTGTCCAACATCCAGTGGAGTAGTCCACAGTGGATGCGGTAGTCGCTAAAATAGAGGTGCAAGGGAAAATACGTACACCATCCAACAGAGTAGTCCACACAGATGTGACAGTCGTTATAACCAGTAAACAAGACAGGTATGTCTAATGTCTTGAGGAGTAGTCAACGAGGACGAGACAACAGTTGTTAGTGTTAACCAATACAACACATTTTCAACAATGTAAGTAGTAAAACAACCAAAGTAGTTACACTATCTTAGTACAAGTTAAGCAAGCATGTATTACAAATGTTTAAAGAGTAGTCTTACAAACATCTACAAAATGTCTGTGAAAACATGTTGGCCTTAACAGTCTTCTGAATTAAGAAAAAGTCCCAAGACACATCTATACAACATACATCACTAGTCCTAGTACTGGGACATTGGAGCCACTCCTCGCTATTCAAAGAACAGACCCAAAACTTTCAAGGCTATGTGGGAAGAGCCAAGGTGAAAAGTCCTTGCTCATACAATGGGCAGGGTATATATAGCCGAGGGTGATGCTTGACCCTTGTGACTCGGACTACCCTCATGACCGTTCAACTTCTTGTGACTTTTCAACTAACATGACTCTTCAACTTCTTGTTTGCATCCATTGGACTTTCACTTTACATTACATTCAGTTACAACATATATGGCACATGGTGATGATGTGGCCTTGACAATTCATGACCCAACTTGACATGACACTACTAACATGTACTGGCTGGCTATGGTGTCCATGTCAAGTTGTTGTGCTACTAAGTGATGGATGTACTCTCATATGTGATTTGTCTTGTCCTCTGCATGGCTTGATGCTGCAACGTTTTCGATGGTCTTGGTCTTGCAAGATGTTTCAATGCATGTGTTCCTTTCTCATGCTGCTTATTTCATCCATCCAGCTACAAGTAAGTCTTCTAGCATGTGCGCTCCTTCTTCATATCATTCGTCATCTCACCATGATCTATTAGTGTACCTATTCCTACAATTCACTCATGATGGGACGACATCAACATGATGCATTATTTTTTATGTTCCCAGCTCGGGACAAATAACAAGCTGGGAGAGGGTCGAGTAACTGTGCACTGTGTAGTTCCAAGTGACAAGGAGGGGGGATCGGTGACTAAGACTGCATAGAGTGCAGCTCAGGCTTGGACAAGGAACTCCAGGGCACAGTATTCAATGTCTGAGAAAACTGTGAAAAGGCCACTAGGAGGATGAATTGTGCAGTTAAGGAAACTGGTGGCAGCTGCAAGGTAGGAACCTGAGGGACACCCCGTGAAATTTATAGAGGGAAGACAAGGCAATACAATAAAGGGACCCAAGCAAAATTCTGTGCAAGCTTTAAGAGAAGTGAGTCTCTACTGAGAGAAGTCATTGGGAGGACATCTCTGCGCAATTTCTAGGAGCAGTGCAGGCTTAGGGCTCTGCACAATGCAGGGTTCCACAAGTACAAAGGGGGCTAGATGATTTTTCTTGCAGAGTACACAGTTCATATAGGTAGTGCGACAATTTCTGCGCAGTTCTGGGAAGGAAGATAGGTTTCTCACCTCTGGGATCATGCAGTGCCACTGACCTGGTGGATAACGTCAAGAACTGCACAGTTCCAGACAGCAGAGTAGCACCACTAAGGGCTAAGACTACGCAATGCAACTCAGTTGGGGTTCAGTGAAGTGGGGTTGTTTCATATAGAGATTTTCAAGAAAATGGCTAAGTGTGAGAGGCAAGTGAACTTGTGAGGACTTGACATTGTGATCACCCACTTATCATACTTCGACAACATGACAACACTAACCTCTGTGACAACATAGCAAAGCATGACCCTTTGTGGGACTGTCTAGAGTTGAAAGTGACAAGTGCGACACTTGGGATAGACCTTTGGACGACCGCGACAACACTTGTGCGACAGTGCTTAAAACTTTGTGTGTGAGTGTGACGGGTGTTCACATAGCTAAGGCAACCCAAACACACAAAGACAAACCTTCAAAATCAATAGAACAAGATTGCAAGCATGACAAAGCAATCAACACACCAAAAGACAACAATTGGTTAAGCAAGAAAAAGGGTTAAAATAATATGAAGGAGGTCAAGGAATGAGCTCGAGTGTTTACAACCATCAAAGGAAACACTAAGGAAGGCTCCAAAATTTAAGTGCAAGTTAAAATTTTGGAGGGTGTTGCAACCGCTACAACACTTGGCAACACACTGGTTGAATACCAACTTCTCTATTTTGGTTTATTTTCTAGTAGAGGGCCTTGGTCTTTCGGTGAGTATTGATTCATCATGCAAATTACTTTGGATTCCCCACTTATCCCATGGTCAAACATGGTTCACCTTGTACCAACTCAATTGAACACAGCTTAAGATTCATCTATATCACAGTATTTCGAATTAGGAAGGGTATTTTGGCTCGTGAGCTTAAGATTTTCAATGTATATTTTTTCATCTCTAGTGTTGCTCAGCTACCAACATGCCTTGAAAATACCCCGATGGAGTCACATAGGAACATAAGCATTGCTCCATGGCAAACGAGCCTAGATAATACCCCGGTGGAGTTTCCTGCTTCACCTCTCTGTGTAGGAATCCTTTCTCTTCTTTCGCCTTTGTTATTTTTTAAAGAGAAATGTGCATAGGCACTTATTTATTTTTGGGCGAAAGATGGATCTTGATTTATTGAGAGCAGGGGAGGTTGTTCCTTCAGAGAAGTGTGTAAATACCTCTGATTTAGGTTTGCTCATTTAGATTTTCCCTTCTCCATTTCTACTAGTTGGATAGGCTAGGACACACAAGAGCAAAAGACTAAGTACAAGCATGAGGTTTCCCAGACTGGAAACAAGTTCATGGTTTGACCAAAACTCTCCCTCTAGACAGATCATATTTTCTATCAAGACTTCATTGGCCAAAAGTGAAAAACAAACACAAAGAAGAAGGACATAGGGCTGGCCAAGCGCTATAGTGTCACAAGACTCCTTGAACTTCATCCAGATACACATTCAGAAGCCAAGACGCAGGTTCAGGCACAACACTTATTCGATTAGTGAAAACAAGTGAAAAACTGAACAACGAAGGAAACAAAGAAAAAAGAAAGAAGACACAGAACCAGGAAACCAAAATCGAAAGACAAGACAAAAAAATGACTCAAGAGAACATGATGTAAGACCAAAATAAGAAAACCAGAATGAATTAGGAGGCCCATTTTAGACCTCAAAATTCCCCTAATGCTTTGTGAAAAAGAAAGGATGACGGGGAATGGGTAGGACACTCTATGATTAGGTTATTTTCAATTTTATCATGGACAACCTCACCACCTTGTGTTAATCGAGGAGATAACTCATCGGATGAAGAATCAAGAGAACATGAGTACCTCTGCCACATGTAGATGCATTACGAATGGTAGGATGCAGGGGGAAGTGAGGTGAAGAGGAAGTTTCAATATGGACATCTTCTTTGACCGGAGCACATTCTAAATCTGAGTTAGAGTCTTCATGAGAAAATGAAAGATCACATGATGTGCTTGGTTGTTTATCGTGACATATGGAAGCATGGCAGTGATGACTTCCCAAGACTGGGGTTGATCGAAAGAATTGATTGTAAAATATGTCCCACCAAGATTATAAGCAGATTGAGAATCATTTAAGAATGGAAGCTCATTGCTTTGATGCAGACAATTTTGAAAAAGAGAGGGAAGATTGATAGCGTCCTCACATTTCTGTTCCTCTACCTTTGTAATGTGGCTGCCTTGCACCTGATTGCAATTTGAGCCAACAACTTGAGAATCAAGAGAATTCGAACAACTGGCTGGTGAAGCATATTGATCAAGTGAGTCATGGTACAAGAAGTCATGGCTTGTAGATGATAGAGGATGGCAGAGATGCAAATCAAATTCGACACTTGAGTTATGAATGGTGACGTCCTCTTGTAGAATGGAGGAGTGAGTATTCGTTGTAGGCTTCCTTAGCCATTCTGGAATATCCTCCATTGAAAAGGGCGACAAATGAGAAGATGGGCTAGGGACATGATGTGCAGATTTCTCAGCTTCATGATCACCACAAGGGGGCACCCTCATTGGGACTGGAAAAGGAGGAGGACAACGAACAAATGAGGTAATGGGCTCCTCCTCTGCAATCTGAGGTGTCTCATGATCGAAGAGTTGGGGAGGAAGGGAAATCAGGAGGTTCACCATATTGGGAGACATGAACCAAGCATATAAACTCTTGTCTCAAGAAATCCGAGTTCAAAAGCTTGTCAGGGATTTTGCAACAAAGGTGAAGGAACTGATCAGCAAAGTCCTCAAATGATTTGTTAAGCTCCATTCTTAAACGACAGATTGTTTCATAAACATCTTGGTGGTCTTTACACAACATCTTGGTAATCTGAGCGAGCGAATGGATAGAAGCAACAAGTAATGTATGACACCATTATTTAACACTGTTGGGTGTGGAGCCTGATTATCTTCTTTATTCAGAGGTATCGCCGCATTAGACTCCATTTCGTTATTAAAGGTTTTTTTCCCCAGAAGGCAACCCCTTGCTATATATGAGGGAATTTTATTGCATATGTGTAAATGTGTATTTTGAGTGAGAAAAAGAGAGGAGATTGTGTGAGAGAAAAGAGGGAATTATAGTGGATATGTTGTAGGTTGAATCTCTTCATTTTGCTAGATAATATAAAATGAAGGACTGGTTATTTCTCCATGGACGTAGCCCAAATTGGGTGAACCATGTTTATCTATGTCTCTCTTGTTTTATGCATTTTCTGTGTTTATATTTTTGCAATATTTTATGTGTTCCATTTCTCTATAATATATAATTTTCCTACAACTGGTATCAGAGACGAAGGTCTATTTGGTTGATAAACTCATAGGAGAGAAGGGTCCCTAGTTCGAGTGGGAGCAATGACGGAAGATGGTAGGTTTAGGGTCAAAAAAATTAATGGCCAAAACTACCAGTTATGGAAGATGTAGATGGACGATTACTTGTATCAAAAAGATATATACCTACCATTGAGCAGAAATATAAGGAAGTCGACGAGTATGATAGACACACAATGTGACATTCTCGACATAAAGGAACTTGGAACAATATGGCTGTGCCTAACGGCATTGGTAGCCTTTAATATTTGAAAGGAAACAACAAAAGAGGGTTTAATGTTAGCATTGGCCAAACTATATGAAAATCCCTCAGCCTCAAATAAGGTATTTCTTATGAAGCGTTTATTTAATATGAATATGTCAGAAGGTGGATCTGTTGCTGATCATTTAAATGATTTTAATACAGTTTCCAGTCAATTAAGTTCTGTAGGGGTAACTTTTGATGATGAAGTTATGGCTCTGTTATTTCTATCCTCATTGCCAGAAAGTTAGAATGGTTTAGTTATGACCATTAGTAACTCTGTCTCTAGATCTAGTACTTTAAAGTTTGATGATGTTGTCAGCGCAACCCTTAGCGAGGAAATGCGATGGAAAAAATCCGGTGAGACATCAGGTAATTCTTTGACTGCAGAGACTAGGGGAAGAAAAATGGAAAGAGGAAAGAGCCCAGGATATCATAGTAAGTCAAGGAAAGGCAGATCCAAGTCCATATCGGGGATAGTGTGCTGGAAATGCGGGAAGAAAGGACACCTCAAGAAGGATTGCAAGTCTCGGAAGGGAAAATAAGGAGATGCACAACAAGAAAACAATCATGAAGTGAATGTGATAGGTGATGTGTTGCAAGATGCTTTATTCTTTCATTAGAAAATATTATTGATGCATGGGTGGTAGATTCAGGGGCCTCATTCCATGCCACACCCGATAAGAAACATTTTCATGATTATGTTCAAGGGGGTTTTGGACAGGTTCGATTGGGTGGCGATAAACCTTGTAAAATCATTGGAATGGGTATAGTTTTCATAAAACAACATAATTGAAATCAATGGTTGTTGAAGGAGGTAAGGCATGTTCCCTATCTAAAGAAAAATTTAATTTTAATAGGGTAGTTGGGAGGTGAAGGTTGTGTAACTAGTTTTACAGATAAAACTTGGAAGGTCACCAAAGGAGCCCTAGTAATAGTAAAAGGAGAAAAGGTTGGTACATTGTATTTATGCAATGGTATCTATAATTTTGTTAATGCTTTAACCTCTATAGGAGAAGATACAACATTGTGGAATCATAGGCTTGGGCACATGAGTGAGAAGGGGATGTAGATTCTTCACTCAAGAAATTTGCTGCTAGGTTTGAAGCATGTTGATTTAGAATTTTGTGAGAATTGTGTTTATGGAAAACAGAAGAGAGTCAAATTCCTCAGAGTTGGGAAAGAAAAGAAGAGTGAAAAAGTAGAGCTTGTGCATACAGATGTATGGGGACCTACTCAAGTATCATCTCTTGGCGGCTCTCATTATTATGTTACTTTTATTGATGATGCAACCAGAAAAACCTAGATTTATTATATTCGAAATAAATCTGATGTATTTGATACTTTCAAGAAATGGAAAGCTTTGGTTGAAAATCAGACAGGAAAAAGGTTGAAGTGTCTCAGATTAGACAATGGAGGTGAATATTGTAGCAAATAGTTTGATATGTATTGTTCAAAGAATGGAATTCGCAGAGAGAAGACAGTTCTAGGAACACCACAAGAAAAAGGTGTGTCAGAAAGGATGAAGAGGACAATCATGGAGCGTGAAAGGTGCATGAGATTGCATGCAGGATTGCCTTTACAATTTTGGGCAGATGCTATAGATAATCCAGTTTATCTAATAAACAGAGGGCCTTCAAGTTCCTTGGATGGTGGTATTCCAAAGGAGGCATGGACAAGTAAAAAAGTAAACTACTCATTTTTAAAGACTTTTGGTTATGAATCCTTTGTCCACATTAATAAAGAAAATAGAACAAAGCTTGAGGAAAAATAAAAGAAATGTACCTTTATTGGATATGGTGCTAATGATTTTGGTTATCACTTTTATGGTTATGAAAAACACAAAATCATTAGGATTAGAGATGTCATATTCAATGAAAAGGTTTTGTATAAGGATCAGATGCAAGGAAGAAATAGGAAAAGGAAAACAGATAATACACAGTGCTTGATGAGATCATAGAAAAAGTGAAGGTACTTCGAAATCATAATGATCAACAGCTAAAATAGCAACAGCAACCACAACATCAACAAGCACCTCAAACACCTGAAAGTGGTGTTAGAAGATCTACCAGGGTAAGTAGACCCCTTGAACGATACTCTCCTTCATTATATTATGTATTGTTGATTGATTCTGGTGAACCAGAATGTTATGAAGAAGCAGTGTAGGTAGAAACCAGGAAGAAGTGGGAGCAAGCCATGAAAGAAGAGATGGACTCCTTAGTTCATAACTAGACTTGGGACTTAGTTAGGTTGCCTGCAGGTAAAACAACATTGCAGAATAAATGGGTTTACAGGTTGAAGGATGAAGATGGAGGTAGAAAAAGGTATAAAGATAGACTTGTTGTGAAGGGGTTTGCACAGAAAATGGGTATAGACTTTGATGAGATATTTTCTCCTATTGTTAAAATGACTTCAATCAGAACTATTTTAAGTCTAGTAGAAGCTGAAGATTTGCATCTTGTGCAGTTAGATGTAAATACAACCTTTCTCCATGGGGATTTGGAAGAAGATATATATATGCAACAACCATAAGGATATGAGGTAAAAGGGAAGGAGAAACTAGTGTGCAGGTTGAAGAATAGCTTGTATGGCTTAAAACAGGCTCCACAGTAGTGGTATCTAAAATTTGATAGGTTTATGTCTGAACAAGGTTATACTAGATGTCACACTGATCATTGTGTTTATCTCAAAAGGAAAAAATGATTTTAGCTATAATGTATTGTTATTGTACGTAGATGACATGCTTGTTGTAGGTTCTAACATGTAGGAAATAAATGTGCTCAAAAGAAAATTGTTAAACTCATTTGCAATGAAGGATTTGGGTGCTGTAAAACAAATCCTTGGTATGAGAATAACTAGGGACAAGAAGAATTGAAAAGTAACATTGTCTCAGAGTGAGTACATACAAAAGGTGTTGAAAATATTTAATATGCAGAATGAAAAAACAATTAGTATACCTTTGGCTAGCCATTTCAAACTAAGTAAGGAGGCGTGTCCAAAGACTCAGGAAGAAATGGCTTATATGTCTAAAGTTCCATATGCATCAGCAATTGGAAGCTTAATGTATGCAATGGTCTACACAAGGCCAGATATTGCACATGCAGTGGGAGTTGTAAGCAGGTACATGAGAAATCCAGGAAAAGAACATTGGATGGTAATGAAGTGGATTCTTAGGTATTTGAGAGGTACCACAAATCTAGCATTATGCTTTGGTGGTTCAAAAATTTCTCTATAGGGATAAGATATGGTGGGAGATAGAGATAATAGAAGGAGCACCACAGCGTATGTGTTTATTGTAGGTGGAACATCTGCCAGTTGGGTTTCAAAACTGCAAAGTGTTGTTGCACTCTCAAAGGCAGAAGCATAGTATGTTGCTACTACAAAGGCTAGTAAAGAAATGATTTGGTTACAAAGGTTTCTAGATGAATTGGGTAAGAAGCAGGAGTTGGGAAGGTTATACAAGGACAACTAGAGTGCCATACATCTTGCAAAGAACTCTTCATATCATTACAAGACAAAAAATATATAGCTCAAGTACCATTTCATAAAGTCAGTGTTGGAAGATGGATAGATGAAGCTGGAAAAGATACACGATAGCCAAAATCCTGTAGATATGTTAACAAAAGTTGTAACCAAGGAGAAATTGAGATTCTTCTCGGTTTCAATTGGTCTTCAAGTATGATGATGAAGATGAGAAACAACTAGGTCCAAAGTGGATTAATTGTCCAACAAATGAAGCAACGGTGGAGTTTCTATAATCAGTCTCCAAGTGGGAGATTGTTGGGTGTGGAGCATGATTATCTTCTTTATTCAGAGGTATCACCGCATTGGACCTCATTTCGTAATTTATGGTTTTTTCCCTAGAAGGCAACCCCTCGCTATATATGAGGGAATTGTATTGCGGCTATTTAGATGTGTATTCTGAGGGAGAAAGAGAGAGGAGATTGTGTGAGAGAGAAGAGGGAATTACAATGGATCTGATATAGGTTGTATCTCTTCATTTTGCTGGATAATATAAAAGGAAGGACTGGATGTTTCTTTGTGGATGTAGCCCAAATTGGGTGAACCACATATATCTGTGCCTCTCTTGTTTTATGTGTTTTCTGTGTTTATATTTCTACAATATTTTATGTGTTCCATTGGTTTGTAATATCTAATTTTCTAAAAAACATGACCTTCAAATGTGAGAGTGAGTAATCTAGCCATGACATCTTTGAAATCTACTTTGTTACAAAAACAGAGACGAATAACTTGAAACAGATGTCCACGAAAAGTTGATTCACCCTCACCATCAAAATTAAGTTTGGATAGGTCATAAATGGCTTCTGCAAGGATGGTACAATTAATCTCTTTAGAAAAACATCTCGAGATCATGATTTTGGGAAGAGCCATTTTAAAATAAGAGATTCAAACCAATATCTACGGGCGCATCTTGTCATCTAGCCCTCCTTATAGTGCCATTTTGTTAAGTGTGCTGGAAATACGAAAACCAAGGGGATATACCTGATATGAAGTCCCAACTAGACCTCACATCATTTTATGTAGGAGTCTCATTCGGTATAAAGGCTTGGTTGCCATATACTTAGCGATCTGCCTTGGCTCTAGCTATCAGCACATGAGAGTGTTGCACTAGTATCTTCAAACAATAAGGTACGTGTGCATGATGAGTGCATAATGTAAATGTGTCAAGGATCTCTTAATGCAAAGGGGGAGAGTAAAGTGAGCCTATAAGTGAGAGGTAGTAGTACCACCTAGGAAGAGACACACGCGATCCAGAAAGGGTCTTTCCAACATCCAGCGAAGGAGTCCACAGCGGATGTAGAAGTCATTAAAACCGAGGTGCAAGGGAAAAAATGTACACCATCCAACAGAGTATTCCACATGGATGTGACGATCATTATAACCAGTAAACAAGACAGGTATGTCTAATGTCCTGTGGAGTAATCCATGAGGATGAGATGATAGTGATAACCAGTACATCACATTTTCAACAATGTAAGTACTAAAAAAACCAAAGTAGTTCAACTATCTTAGTACAGGTTAAGCAAACATGCATTACAAATGTTTAAAGAGTAGCCTTACAAACATCTACAAAACATGCGTGAAAACGTGTTGGCCTTAACAGGCTTTTGAATTAAGCAAAAATCCCAAGACACATCTCTACACCATACATCACTAGTCCTAGTAGTAGGATATTGGAGCCACTCCTCTCTCCTCAATGAATAGACTGAAAACTCTCAAGACTATGTGGCAGGAGCCAAGGTGAAAAGTCCTTGATCATACAATTGGAGGGTTATATATAGGCAAGGGTGATACTTGACCCTTGTGACTCTTGGACTATCCTCATGATCGTTCAACTTCCTGTGACTTTTCAACTGACATGACTCTTCAACTTCTTATGTGCGTCCATTGGAATTTCACTTTACATTACATTCAATTACAACCGATATGGCCCATGGTGGTGATGTGGCCTTGACAACTCATGACACAACTTGACACGACACTTCTGACATGTACTAACTGGTTGTTGTGTCCATGTCAAGTTGTTGCACTGCTAAGTGATGGGTGTACTCTCAGGTGTGCTTTATCTTCTCCTCCACATGAGTTGATGTTGTGGGGTCTTCAATGGTATTGGTCTCTCCATATGGTTATGTGCATGTGTTCCTTTCGCTTGTTTCTTCTTTCATTCGTCCAGCTGCAAGTAAGTCCCCTAACATGTGTGCTCTTTCTTCATATCATTCGTCGTCTCACCATGATCTATCGGTGTACCTATTCTTGCAATTCACTCATGATGGGACAACATCAAATGATCTGAATGGAAAATGGCATCCACCCATGGTATTCATCCACCCATAGTATTCATTCACCCATGGAAATTACCCATGGTATTGTAAGTGGCATCCACCCATGGTATTCATCCACCCATGGTATTGTAAGTGGCATCCACCCAGGGTATTCATCCACCCATGGTATTTATCCACCCATAGAATTTACCCATGATATTGTAAGTGGCATCCACCCATGGTATTCATTCATCCATGGTATTTTCCCATGGTAATGTAAATGGCATCGACCCTTGGTATTCATCCTCCCATGGTATTTATCTACTCATCGAGTTTACCCATGGTATTGTAAGTGACATCCACCCATGGTATTCATTCACCCATGGTATTTACTTGTGAGCTCCAGTATTGCAACAATAATGTTGCAACTCCTAGGGCTTCCTTCTTTACTTTTATCAACCTGGTAGTTCGTAACAAACTTGGAAGTGACGGTGTTGTATGCATAAGTACTAGCTCTTACTGCAGGCTATCACTGGTTCAGCTGGCACAAGTTCGCTAGGAGCTCAAGCCAACTTCTATGAGTTCTCAAAAGAATATTTTATTGTGATGGCAGAAGAATAATTCTACAGGGGCTATTCTACTTGCAGAAAGAGAATGAAAACTGAAATGGAACTCAAACCCTAGCAAACCCTAATTGTGCAAGAAAAGAGATGGAAACTACTAAAATGGGTGTCATTGATTACTGAAAAGGTAAATTGTATTTATTCAAGCTAATTTTAAAGATAAATGGAAAGAAATCATATTTTTGCAATTCTGAGTATTTTTATGCGGATTTATTATGCTTGTGATTTGACAAATTGTGACTGTCCAGAGGTTTGGTGGCAAAGGAGGATGGAATTGGCTTTTGCAGATGGTGAGGAAGGTGTGGAGGGGTCCTAAGAAGTCCCTAATACCCTTTTGGAGACTTCCATTGCGATCAGACTTCGAAAAATCGCTTGCATGAACTTCTACAAGAGGCTGCAGGGGATTTACAAGAAGTTCTACACGAGGCGGCCGAAAGTGATTTTTGGAGGTTTGAAGGTGGAAAAATGGTGGGAAAAAGGAAATGAAGGCTGGATGAAGGTGTTGGAGGGTCTAGGACTTTGCTAATGAAGATCAAGAACGAAGGAGAGGGTTGGATTTTCTCAAAGGGAAAGAAAGCACCTTTGCACAAAAACGCAGAAATTAGGACAGTTTGGCGAAATGTGGTGAATGAGTGAACGAATCTGTGAAAGATGAGCTAGTATAGGTTGTACTATGGAGGGATGACAAGCTGGAATGTTTTTCAAGTGAGTTGCACACCTACTTCTTAAAACTGACCCAAGCAAGAACCGAAAAACAGAGTTTGTCTAATTTGACCTAAAAACAGAAAAGTGTTAGACAGAACTTTATGAACAGGAAACTATGTGGGAAAGCCATGGTAAATGAATAAGAAATGGTCTAAGCATGTGAATCCAAGCAAATATAAGCCTCTATAACTCAAATCATTACACTAGCAATTGCATTGAAGGCAAAAAAATGTGTTTTTGTGGCAGCAGTAGTGCCTTGTCCTCAATTCATGGCCCCAAGGAGGGAGAAAGGGGATCAAGACCTACTGGTAGCCTTTTTGAATCATTCTCTAATGCCACAACAAACTATTTAAGCAACTTGAAGCAAGAATAACTAATTTAACCATCAAAAACAACCTATTTTACCAAAGCAAGATTTAACCTAAACAACAGAAATCAGCTTATGAATGCAAGAAAAAAAACATATAAATATAAAAAGGAGGTGATGGGTAGCTTAGATTGGGCCCTAACCCAAGAGCGTCAGCCCTCTAGAAAAGATCAGTGCTGGTCCAAAGTTGGATTCATCTTCATTGATAAAGAAAAATAATAGTTACATCACAAAACTATTTGCAAAAAGAGCTCGGAAATGAGCTGAGTACAAGACTGCACAAAAGTGCGAAAATATACTATGAAATGGCTAACATCTAACTAACAAAAATGAGGCCCTAAGCCCCCCTATTTATACAAATGGAGTCTCCAACAACTCTCCTAAAATCAAGGGGCTCAGCTTCCCAAAACTGCAAATAAACAAGAGTCCTTCTTTACTTGCTCGGCTGCCCCTTGGTGCACTCATGTGGCTACTTGTGCTCCGATTTTCTGATGGAGAATTCATGGTAAGGGTTCATAAATGAAGGCGACACCTTCCTACTAATCCTATCCCTTGTTCTTCCTCGAATTTGTCTGCCAAATGCTCATTAAACCTTTGATTTTGTCTCAAAATTGACCAAAAATCTGCATAAAGCACACATTAGACTTTTTGGCATAATGACTAGCCCAATTCACTCTATTAGCATAAATATAATAAAAAACATGCAATAAAATAATGAGAATGGTGGATTAAGCGGAGTTAGGAGGCTAAATGAGCCCATATAATTACCCATTTCTGGGGTTCATCGTCACCCCCTATGGAATGGGTTGCTCATCCTCTGAGCAACTAGTCTATCTTTTCATCTTTGATGGCCCTAGTGGCCTCCCTATCATCCCAAGCTTCTGATGTGGTCTGCTTATGTGTGCCATAAAATTTTTCCTTCTTGTTCATGTCCTTCCACTGCTCCTCCTATTCTGCTTGCTTTAATTCTTGTGCTTTACCTGGGCTTGAAATACATGGAGGCCTACCTTTTTCTCTTTTCTTTTGGCTTAATTGGTGTGCTTAGGGTAGTGAGGTCAGTTGTTGCCTCTTTCTAGAGTCTCAGGGGACCCTTCTCTTTGTTGTTGTTCTTCTTCATCCTCTGCAACTTTTTCTGTGTCCATTGTTTCTGTTTTTGTCTCTGCTATCTCTGGTGGTGTCTTCTCCTTTCCTTGCTCAGTCTCTGCCTCTTCTGTGGCAGTATTTTTCTGAGCCTTCTTGGGCTTCTTTTTCTCAGCTTCTATTCTCTTCCCTTTTCTCTGCTTTTGATGTTGTTTTCCTTCCTGCCTTAGGTGTAGCTGTGGTTTTGTCTGGCTTCTCCTCTTCTTCCTATTTTTCCTCTTTTTCCTCTTCTATTTGAATATTTTGTTGCTCCTTGTGAATTTCCTTCTCAAGTTCTTCTATTTGCTCCTCCTCTTCACTGTCGAATGGACTGAGTTCTTCAGTAAGAGTTTTGATGTCGTCTCCTCTAGACATGTTCCGGAAAATTTCCCAAGCTATGGGGATGGTGTATGTGTGTAGGGCATCTTCTACCAACAATTTGATGAGCCCATGGTGGGCCAGTTGGTCTGGAACCCTTGCATTCAACTTGGTGCCACATTCGATCAAAGATTGAAGGAGGAAATAAGGGAGATTGAGTTTCCTAACTGCTGGTAGATCCATCCCATATCTCAATTCATGCAATAACCTAAAGTGATACCCATAAAATATACTGAATCTCCCTTCACAAGAGATATACTTCATGATCTAGTAGTTGACTTCACTACATGGAGGAGGTAAGCTGGTCCTTCTGACCTCATTCTTATCCTCTATAGAATGCTCATCAGGCTGAAAAAATGCCTTTTTAGCAACCTGTCCCAATGGTTTTTCCTCTTTGCTCTAGGGGAGCCCAAGTGGAAGACCTATGATTCTGCTAATAAACTTTGGTGTAAGATCTAGGGTCAGACCCTTGAAACTGATTGTAGCATGTGTTTTCGAATGGGGTCTTAAGGACATAAAAAATTCTTCAGTCACCTCCTCATCATATCCATGAATTCTCTCAAAGAAAGACATCCAGTTTTCCCTGGTGAAGAGGGCCACCACCTCAGGGTGCTCATGCAATTTGTTGGAGTTCAAAGGCTCCTTTCTCATAAAACATCCTGGCATGGTGTTTAGTGGTTTCTGAAAATGCTCAGGTGAGGAAGAAGGCAACAACTTCCAAAACCAGAACAGAGGGATAATTGAGTTTTGTTTTTTTTGAAACTGGAGAGGGAATTTCCTGTGTGCTTCTTCTTCACAATATCAATTTGCAATTTTTCCCCCTATTCAAATTGTTTTCAACCTGAATTTGCTTCTCAGTTTTTGGAAAAAAATCAATACTTTGACAGAACAGAGAGAATACATAAAAAATGTTTTTTCTTCTCAAAGAGTAAACAGACTTGCAAATCCATTTCCTTCCCAAGCTTGATTTGCTATGGTTACAAGTCTTTTTTAGGAGAATATGGGAAAGGAAAGAAAAAAATAGATTTTTGAATACAGAGAAGTAAACGGAGAGACTGTGTAGAATGCATAAAAACACAGGCAAACTTTGGAGCTTCTCTTTTCCTTTATTTTTCAACCAAATAATTTACTTTTAACCCACCACCTTGTATAGATATATCATATGCAGAGTGGGTTTCTGAGCCTACCTCATTTCAAGCTCAAATTTTGACAAAATTTCTGACTTTTCTGCTGCAGAGCTGCTCTTTGGCCTTCCTGTAGAAAGCCTCCTGTAGAACCTGTTACTGCTATTGTAGAACACCGATAGCAGAAAACGACAGAGAACGATGGTTTCGTGGCTATGGAGGTGGTATAGAGCTTGCTACAACTGCGGGGACGATGAAAAAATGGAAACAAAGGTGGTGAATGAGTTCGACGCAGAGTACTTATGTTCACTCGAGATATTTCCAGCGACGATGTGAGGTAGAAAAAATGGTGCGTTGTCATTATTTGGACCGTTGGTCACTACTACAGTGTCATCATGAGACTTCATGTTTTCTGCCCGTAATCACTTGCCATCATTGGCACTTGAGCTCAAAAAAGCCGCCACTACCTGACTGTTAGATTTTTCCATGAGTTGAGTTAGACACACGTGTAATGTGATCCCCAGATGAGCGCGATCGAACTAGCTGAGAGTGGCCAGTTAACTTGCCACCTTTCTGGCTTAGTGCCAACCATTTCATTCATTTATGAAGTTTCAAATCATACAGAAGCAAATAGAGGAATGGGTTTAGACACTTACTTGTGAGTCGAATGTATGTGTGGTGAGGCATTTTGGCTCCTTTTGCTGCTACAAGCTTGTGTTTCCTTTGTTGCATGCTTGTATTTCCTTTGTTGCGTGCTTTTTGCTTTCTAATGTGTGGCTGATTGTTTTGTGCAAGTATCCTTTGGCTAGATCTAAGCTTCAAATGTCTCCTTCAATCTTCATGGTTGCACTTTTTCTGCTGTGGCTGGAGTTTTGCAGGACAGTGACTTGTTTTTTCCATAGCTCCCAAACGGTAGACTGGATTGACCTACAACTTTCTGAGCATATTTCCATCATCATTATGCACCTCCCATAGAAAAATTATGGTCTATGTATGCACGTTTTTCGAGAAAAATTGAAAATCGCTGAAGGTGATGGAGGCCGATTTCTTGGAAACCGTGCATTGGAATTGGCTAAAATTGCTTGGGCATGTTACTATCACCCATATGCATCTCCCCATGAAACAGGTTTTTAAATGGATGCACGACTATGGAGAAAATGCAAAAATGGCTAAAGGTGATGGAGGTTGATTTCTTGGAAATTGTGCACCAGAATTGGTTGAAATTGCTTGGGCATGTTGCCATCATCCCTATGCAACTTCCCATGAAACAAGTTTTTAAATGGATGCACGGTTTTTAAATTAGGGAAAAAAACAAATTTCTGCTCTATGTATTTTTGTATCAGAGCATCCTGCAGTTTTTGGACAGTAAGCAAAATGAGCTTGGGGTGTGATGCAAGCTTGGAGATGATTGGAAGAGAGGTTTGAATACAACAGGAGGATGTATAAACCCTTTATGAAGCTTCCATGTTCCCCAAACTTCTTTTAGAATCCATTTTCTAGCTCTTTGTAATTTCTAGAAAACACAATGTTCAGAAAAGAAGCACAGTGAGGTGGAAAGAATGTCAAGAATGATGGAGAAGGGTGAGGGAAGGTAGGATAGGGGATGCTATTGGCTTCAGAGCTTTCTTGGCACTCGTTGCTGCTTCCTGAAGTTCTCCTGCAGACTTGCAATACAACTGGAAATTCATTTTTCTTTTTCTTTTTCTCTTTTTTTTGGGAAACAACTAAGGCGCCTCAAGGAGGTTTTCACCATAATTGCCTGCCCTGGGCGCCTCCAACGAAGGTTTTCACCCAGGAATCTTATTCTTTTTTTTCTCTTCTTTCCAACCCATTGACCGCCTCATGGAGGTTTTCAATCAATGAACCAATTTGAGGCGCCTCCGAGGAGGTTTTCACCTTAGATTTTTATTTTTATCTAATTTTTCATTTTTTTCTTTTTCCTTTTTTTTTTTTTTTCTACCCTACCCTACTTGAAAAACAAAATCATTTTCAAGTATAAGAATACTTCCAATGGAGCCATGCACACATCGATATGATAGACAAAATGATGTGGAGGCTTTAAATGCATGCTTTCATAGGTATCCGAATTTCAGAGAGCAAATGATTTGACTTTGAAGGGATCAAGCATAGTTGAGAAATAGAGTGATGCTGCACCTTAGTGACCTTCTAGAACCATATCTCAATATAGCTATTATGTCCTTGGCCTTTCTGCTGATCTGGATCAATCTTCATGTCTTCTTCCACCATGACCTTCATATCGTCCTCTTTTTGTTGATTCTTCTCTTGAATACGTGGAGGATTTGATGGTAACCATGAGGGAGCTCTCTCGATGTCTATTTCTAAGGTCTTCTCTTCATCAAGTGCAGCCCATGGTTCCTTGATCTTCTCTTTTGAATCTTCTTCTGCTGGATGTGGTCCTTCAATGATATCAATATAATCTCTTTTTTGCAATACTCTTCCTGAGATATGGTGAATATCATTGAGCTCAAGAGGAGTTGTTTGGAAGTGTTGTACCTCAGCTTTGTAATTGGGTTGAGCTACTCCAATGTGCGGGTTTGGAAATGGTGGTTCCCCACTATATACTTGTTGAGCTTGTCTATTATTCGGGTTCGGGTTCGGTTGAGTAGGCATTTGGGGTTGCCTTGGTGGAGCAGGAGGCAATGCTTGCGGTTGAGCAGGTGGTGGAGGCAAAAGAGTGGGAGAAGAGTTGTATTGGGGCCTCCACCCCTGATGAGGTGCATTCCACTAAGGCTGTGGCTGAGCATAAGAGTGAAACGAGTGAGAAACTGAAGGAGCATGGTATTGAGATGGATACGACCAAGGAGGGGGTGTGAACCAGGAAGGATGAGCAGGGGGGCCCAAGAAGGGATTGAAGTGGCTTGATTGTTGTTGTGATAGGTCTGGGATGTCCCTTGCATTCCCTGCTAGTAAAGTCTGGGTCCATGTGGCCTCCTTAGGTTCATGAAATAGAGTGGTTCAATGGCTCCTTTGGCTCTCTGATATGCAGCTTTAATTTTGGGCAAGGAAGGGCACTGATTCGTAGGATGGTCTTCTTCACAGACTAAACACACTTCTATAGAGTGCAATGGGCATTCGTTCCTAGGATGCTTTCTAGTGCACCTGGGACAAAAAATGGCCAAAGCCCTCTCTGCTTCCTCTTGTTTTCTTTTCATATGCATGGCAAGAATTTGCCTCATCTCGCTCTTGAAATCTTCCAGCCGATTCTCAAATTCACTTCTAAGAGATGAGTTGGAAGACAAGGTACTACTCCCAACATTTATGTTTTCAGCCACTGGCTCCAGAGGAATGTGTTTCTTCTTCTTCTTCCCCTATAGGTTCTTCAAATATGTTTGGCTATTACCTAAGGGTGTTTTTTTAGTGCAGCTGTCAAAGAAGAGAGAAGGTTGGCTGTGTGAAGCAGTGGGGGTGTTGGGCAAACATTTTTCTGAATTATCTCTACTCCTACGAGACATGAAAGGAAATCCCTTTTTGGGTGATTTTATTTTTATTTTTATTGTTATTTTTTATTTTATTTTTTTATTTTTATTTTTTTATTTTCTTCTTGTCCCTGCAAAACTGAAATAGATTGAGCAACAAATTGCAACTAACTGAAATGAACTTGCTGAAATGAAATTGCAGAATTGAAATAAAAGCAAGAAATGACTAATCTACATTTGCTGAAATGGAAATTACAGAATTGAAATCAAAGCAGGAAATGACTAATTTACGTTTGCTGAAATGGAAATTGCAGAATTGAAATGAAAGAAGGAAATGTCTAATCTATGCTTGTTGAAGTGGAAATTGCAGAATTGAAATGAAAGCAGGAAATGTCTAATGTATGCTTTCTGGAATGAAATTGCAGAATTGAAATGAAACAACTACTCTACTTTTGCTAAAATAAACTACTTAGCAAAATGTTGTAGTATAAAAGAGAAGAAAAGCAGTAATCACAAAATAATTTGAGGCTTCCATAGCAACGACGCCAAAAAGAATGGTGAGCTCCAGTATTGCAGCAATAATGTTGCAACTCCTAGGGCTCCCTTCTTTACTTTTATCAACCCAGTAGTCCGTAACAAACTTGGAAGCGGCAGTGCTGTATGCACGAGTACTAGCTCTTACTGCAGGCTGTCACTGGATCAGTTGGCACAAGTTCGCAAGAAGGTCAAGCCAACTTCTATGAGTTCTCAGAAGAAGCTTTTACTGTGAGGGCAGAAGACTAATTCTACAGGGGCTATTCTACTTGCAGAAAGAGAATGAAAACTGAAATGGAACTCAAACCCTAGCAAACCCTAATCATGCAAGAAAAGAGATGGAAACTACTGAAATGGGTGCCATTGATTACTGAAAAGGTAAATTGTATTTATTCAAGCTACTTCTAAAGAGAAATGGAAAGAAATCATCTTTTTGCAATTTTGAGTATTTTTATGTGGATTTATTATGCTTGTGATTTGACTAATTGTGACTGTGCAGAGGTTTGGTGGCAAAGGAGGATGGAGTTGGATTTTGCAAATGGTGAGGAAGGTGTGGAGGGGTCCTAAGAAGTCCCTAGTACCCTTCTGGAGACTTTCATTGCGATCAGACTTTGAAAAATCGCTCGCATGAACTTCTACAGGAGGTTGCAGGGGATCTACAGGAAGTTCTACAGGAGGAGGCCGAATGTGATTTTTGGAGGTTTGAACGTGGAAAAATGGTGGGAAAAAGGAAATGAAGGCTGGATGAAGGTGTTGGAGGGCTTAGCACTCTGATAATGAAGATCAGGAATGAAGGAGAGGGTTGGATTTGCTCAAAGGGAAAGAAAGCAACTTTGCACAAAAACACAGAAATTAGGACAGTTTAGCGAAATGTGGTGAATGAGTGAAGGAATCTGCGAAATATGAGTTGGTACAAGTTGTGTTATGGAGGGATGACAAGCTGGAATGTTTTTCAAGTGAGTTGCACACCTAATTCTTAAAACTGACCCAAGCAAGAACCGAAAAACAGAGTTTGTCTAATTTGACCTAAAATCTGACCTAAAAACAGAAAAGTGTTGGACAAAACTTTATGAACAGGAAACTAGGTGGGAAAGCCATGGTAAATGAACAAGAAATGGTCTAAGCATGTGAATCCAAGCAAATATTAGCCTCTCCAACTCAAATCAACACACTAGCGATTGCATGGAAGGAAAAAAAATGTGTTTTTGTGGCAGCAGTAGTGCCTTGTCCTCAATTCATTGTCCCAAGGAGGGAGAAAGGGGATCAAGATCTACTGGTAGCCTTTTTGGATCTTTCTATGTTACCACAACAAACTATTTAAGCAACTTTAAGCACGAACAACTAATTTAACCATCAAAAGCAACCTATTTTATCAAAGCAAGATTTAACCTAAACAACAAAAATCAGCTTATGAATGCAAGAAAAAAAACATATAAATACACAAAAGAGGTGTTGGGAAGCTTGGGTTGGGCCCTAACCCAAGAGCTTCAGCCCTCTAGAAAAGATCAATGCTGGTTCAAAGTTGGATTCATCTTCATTGATAAAAAAAATAATAGTTACATCACAAAACTGTTTGCAAAAAGAACTCGGAAATGAGCTGAGTACAAGACTGCACAAAAGTGAAAAAATAGACTATGAAATGGCTAACATCTAACTAACAAAACTAAGAACACATATTTCATTAAATTTGGAATTAAATAATGAATCTAGAATTTCAAAATAACCAAAAATCTTAACTCTAGTGATGTCTTTGTAATAAAAAAATTCCAATTTTAATGAAATATGTGTTTAAGGCCCTAAGCCCCCCTATTTATACAAATGGAGTCTCCAACAACTCTCCTAAAATCAAGGGGCTCAGCTTCCCAAAACTGCAGATAAACAAGAGTCCTTCTTTACTTGCTCGGCTGCCCCTTGGTTGCACTCATGTGGCTACTTGTGCTCTGAGTTTCTAATGGAGAATTCATGGTAAGCGTTCATAAATGAAGGGGACACCTTCCTACTAATCATCTCCCTTGTTCTTCCTCGAATTTGGCTGCCAAATGCTCATTAAGCCTTTGATTTTGTCTCAAAATTGACCAAAAATATGCATAAAGCACACATTAGACTTTTTGGCATAATGACTAACCCAATTCACTCTACTAGCATAAACATAATAAAAAAAATGCAATAAACTAATGAGAATGGTGGATTAAGTTGAGTTAGGAGGCTAAATGAGCCCATATAATGACCCATTTCTAGGGCTCATCATTTACACACCCATGGAATTTACTTATGGTATTGTGACCAAAAAACACTATAAGTAACAAGCCACATTTTGTAAAAGGAAAAAATTTCCACCAAAATGTAGCCTTTACATTTATTATTTGTTTTAATAAAAAAATTTCTTTGTGGTTTTGTTATTGTGTGTTCTCCTCTTTTCCTCAAGCATTTCAATTTTTCAAATCTTGGGGGCCTCCACTCAAGATCTGGATCAATAGTATCAAATTCAGGTTATGATTCCATGGGAATGAGGGTTTGATGCATATTTCAGTTTCAAATCTTTGCAAATTCAACAGAATTTAGGCACATGCTACCACCTCCACAGAGCACTTTCTTGGGAAAAGCGGGAAGATTTTTTTTGCAGGAATTTTCTTGGGAAACGAGTTTGCAGATCAAATATGGAACTTTTGGTGCAAAATTTACAAAAAATAATACCAGATCTAGATTCCTTGTGAAAAAATACCCAAATTAAAAATAAAAAAATAAAAAATAAAAATAAAAAAAATAAAATTGGTCGAATCAGAGTGAGGATGAAGGAGACATCGATGATTTAAAATAAGCTATGTTGTAGAAATTTTTTTGACGAAAATTCATGGACGACAGATCTCCTATCATTTTTTTTAGTTTTTGTGCAAAATTTTAGAGAAATTATTGTAGATCTGAGCTCCCCTCGAAAAATTACCCATTTTCAAAAAAAACAATTGGTCAAATCGTAGTTTAGATGAGGGAGATATCGCTAATTTAAAATCAACTATTTTTATTTTTTATTTTTTTATTTTTTTTCAGAACTTTTGTGACGGTGGGACAATTATAGCATGAATCTAAGTTTCCAGAGTGTCCAAGTAGGGATTTCAATCACATGGGAGGATGCATAATAGTTATTCTATTTCCAAAATAGGCTATAGTAAAGATTATGAGATATATTGACCGAGTTATGCCCATTTTGAATCTAGAGCAACATTCGTAGCGGGTTCCCTTTGGAGATGTGCCCCCCCACCCTGCTTTAGTAGGCACCTACTTCACATTCATCAGCTTCAGCATAGTGGCATATGGCTTGGGTTCTTTGGAGATGTTCCCACCCACCCCAGGCTATGTAGGCACCTGCAACTTCATCAACAGTCAACATCACGGTTATGGGTCAACTGCACAAAATCCTTGTCATCGAAGTCCATTTGCTAGGCTGCACATTGTTAGTATCACAGTTGGTCATAAGCATTACAGGGTATCTCTATCCCCAGATCTTCATTTTTCATGGTTATGGGTCATCCACAAACTTGAACTTCATCAAAGTCCATTTGCTAGGTCGCACACTATTAGTATCATAGTTGGCCACAAGCATTACAGGGTATACCTATCCTTGGATCTTCATTTGTCATGGTTATGGGTCATCCACAAACCCACACTTCATCGAATTCCATTTGCTAGGCCACACACTGTCAGTATCACAGTTGGTCATAAGTATTACAGGGTATCTCTATCCTCAGATCTTCGTTCATAAAGGTTATGGGTTAACCACACAAAACCATTATCTTCAGTGGCTCTTCATATTAAACAAAGGCTTCTCAGGAGGGAACTTCATGCAATGAGGACCACTGCTTCTTAAGGAGGGAGGAATGATCTAAATGGAGAATGGCATCCACCCATGGTATTCATCCGCCCATAATATTCATTCACCTATGGAATTGACCCATGGTATTGTAAGTGGCATCCACCCACAGTATTCATCCACCCATGGTATTTATCCACCCATGGAATTTACCCATGATATTTTAAGTGGCATCCACCCATGGTATTCATTCACCTATGGTATTTTCCTATGGTATTGTAAGTGGCATCGACCCTTGGTATTCATCATCCCATGGTATTTATCCACTCATGAAATTTACCCATGGTATTGTAAGTGACATCCACCCATGGTATTCATTCACCCATGGTATTTACACACCCATGCAATTTACTTGTGGTATTGTGACAAAAAAAGGCAATAAGTAACAAGTCGCATTTTGTAAAAGGACAGATTGTCTACCACAATGTAGCCTTTACAGTTATTATCTGTTTTAATAAAAAAAAGGTCTTTGTGGTTTTGTTATTGTGTGTTCTCTTTTCTTTTAGCATTTCATTTTTTTAGATATTGGCCCCCCCAAGATCCGGATCATCAAATCCAAAGTCTCCTAGTCTAGCATGATGCATTATTTTCCGTGTTTCGGGCTTGAGACAGATGACAGTATGCGAGAGGGCCCAATAACTATGCACTACGTAGTTCTAGGTGACAAGGAGGGGGGACTGGTCACTGAGACTGCACAGAGTGCAACTCAGGCTTGGATAAGGAACTCTAGGGCATAGTCTTCAATGTCTAGGAAAACTACGCAGAGACCACTCAGACGTAGAATTACATAATTAAGGACACGAGTGAAAGCTGCAAGTTGGGAACCTATGGGACACCTCTGCGCATTTTCCAAAGGGAAGACAAGGCAGGACAATAGAGGGACTCAAGGACAGTTTTGTGTAGTTTTTGAGAGAAGTGAGTCCCGGCTGAGGGAAGTCACTAGGAGGACATATCTGTGCAATTTCTGGGAGCAATGTAGGCTCAGGTGTCTGCGTAATGCGGGGTTCCAACAATAGGAAGGAGGCTTTATTGACTATTCTTGTGGAGTGCATAGTTCAGATAGGTAGTGAGGTAGTTTCTACGAAGTTTTGGGAAGGAAGAGAGGTTGCTTACCTCTAGGATTGCACAGTGCCACTGACCTGGAGGACAACCTCAAGAACTGTGTAGTTTGAGATAGCAGAGCAGTACCATTGAGGGTTGAGACTGCACAATGCAGCTCAGTCGGGGTCCGGTGAAGTGGGGGTGTTCTGTTGAGAGATTTTCAGGAAAATGGATAAGTGCGAGAGGCAAGTGAACTTGTGAGGACTCAACATTGTGATCACCCACTTAGCATACTTCAACAACATGAAAAAATGGACCCCCGTAACAACATAGTAAAGCATGGCCCTCTGTGGGACTGTCTAGGGCTGAAAGCGACAAGTGTGACTCTTGGGATAGACCTTTGGAAGACCGTGATGACACTTGTGTGACAATGATTACAACTTTGTGTGTGAGTGCGAGAAGTGTTCAAATAGCTAAGACAACCAAAACGCACAAAGAAAAACCCTTTGAAATCACCAGAACAAGATCGCAAGCATGAAAAAGTAATCAACATGCCAAAAGACACTAGTTGGTTAAGCAAGTAAAAGGGTGAAAAGACTTTGAAGGAGCTCAAGGAATGAGCTTAAGTGTTTGCAACCATCAAAGGAAAAACCAAGGAAGGCTCTAAAATTTGAGTGCAAGCCAAAATTTTGGAGGGTGTTGTAGACGCTACAACACCCTTTCTTCCTAGCCAACTCAACCAAAAACCACAAGGTTGGGAGCTTTGCCTTGTTGTTAGTCCACCTTCTTGGTGCATACCTATAATACAAGTAGTGTGTATGAATGAAATACAGGATGACCCCAATGCTAGGGTGGGGAGGATGTCCTCGTCCAGCCCCATAAAAATAAATCCCTAGCAAACTTCCAACTAGCCTGACCTCGAGCTTGAGGTTGCTGAGCTTTGGCATGTGCTAATAGGAAGGTATTTTGACCATTCAAGTTTAAGTAAGAGAGGATCAAAGAGTCTATATTCATTCATAGCATCAAACCAAGGGTCATGACCAATTATGATTTAATGAACATCTCCCACACACCAAGTGGTCCACCTTCCAACTAAAGGGAAAGACCTATAAACTAGTGCTTTCCATGCTATCGAACCTTTACAAGACTTGTTGGGAACTGTGAACAATTCCAAAAGGGAAATACTATGAAAATATTTTGATTGCATGAATTTGAACAAGGGAGAAGATTCACGTAATGGCATTCAAATATTTTATTCAACGAGAGCTTTTGCAAATAAATAAATCTCTATTAGAGTCCACCACCAAATATCCTTCAGAGTTTGTCCAATTTTACCGACACAAAACCTTTTTGATTACTTGCATCTAACCATAAAAATTGGAAGCTCACCTTCCTAATCAAATTAAGGACTCCCTTTAGAACCACAACAATGGAATTCTTGTACACATGAATGCTTTCTAAGTTATACTTTACTAACATCAAACATCCTCCTCTCAAGAGAAATTGATTGGATCAAATATGGATACAATAATTCACTTTTATAACCATCCACATCCAATATGTAATGCAATAGTTGCTAAGATTTATGTAAAAGGCTAAGTATTTTAAGCCATCATCCAAGTTATTTAGAAGAATAGGAAAGAGTTCCCTCATCTCATTAATCGACTCTATAGAAATACCATTGAAAATGATAGAATATTTGAGACCATGTATCTCCATCCTATGACCCTTCAAAGAGGTCCAAAGAAATTCTAAGGGAGATTAAGTCTTGTTTGTCCCCCGTAGTATAGGCCAAAAAATATTCAAAAAATAAAATATGAGAAACCACCATTGAATATGAAATTTTGACTCCACGAAGGAGGCCCCTAGACCTATGCTCATTAATCAGCCTGTGAAATGTATCATGCCACAACCTAGAAAAGGACAGGAAATAGGGGGCAATCTTGATGAATTCCTCTTGAGGCTTGAAAAAATGAGAAGGGGATCCATTAATCATTATAGTGAAAGAAGCAGTTTGGGTACACCCCATAATCCAATTGACAATTTGAAGAAAAAAATCCATATGGATAAGAATAATATGAAGGAACATCCAATCCATCCTAACATAAACCTTTGAAAGATCCATTTCCAGAATTGTTGCTTTTAGATTTATAATGTTCACAAAGTGAAACACTTGATGGGTGATATTCACAATATAATGTATATTTATATGATGAAGAAATTTCAATTAATCTTTAGATATAAATAATCTAAGAAGTGGCTTTCATGGAAACTTTTAGGAGCTAATATTCGTAGGTGGGCTAATTGTCCATGCTTTTTCGAAAAAAAAGATTCGCCAATTTCCATTTTTTTCTGAAAATGATTCGCCCAAATTTTATAATATAAAATTATTCTACCTTAAAGATTGCAAAAATTTATAGACATTATATAGAAAATTAGTAGAAATATGAATACTTTTACTAAGATAGCTCATAAATATTTATAGTTTTCATATTAGGAACTAGTAAGATTCGTCGAGGTTTCTAAACCATAAAATCAATTTCCATCCTTAACATTTTCCCTAGTGGCTTTATTCTCATAGATATTATTTTTGTAATCAATTTATAAATAAGATTACAACATGCAACGGGCCTATAATCAATGAATGAATCTCCTTCCTCAGTGTTTGGAATAATATAAAAAAAAAAGTTGCATTGAAATAAAACAACATCTTATTTAATGATTGGGATTCTCTAATAGTATTTATCAAGTCTTCTTTAATTATCTCATAGAGCCCTAGATAAAATTCCATGGAAAACCATCAGGCCAGGACTCTTGGACTTTTGCATAGAGGATAAAGCTCTCAAAACTTCCTATTCTGAAACTTCCTTTAGGAGGTAAGCATTCATCTCTTCAGTAATATGATTGGGAAATTTTGTGACTACAGGTAGAATACCCTAGATAGGACATCCATGTAGGGCCTTGAAAAGAGCTTCGAATTATCTAATCCCTTCTGCCATTTTGTTTAAAAAAGAGTGAAGATAGGAGCCATTGGGGTTAGAGACACTCCAAATAGTATTGACCTAATTTGTCTTGTTTGCATAATGATGAAATAACCTTATATTGTTGTCACCTGAGGTTGGCCAGATCACCTTGCTTTTAAGCCAACAACACTCTTCCTCCTCTAGAAGCAAATATTCCCTTTCTGCCTAAAGAAATTTTAGGAAGTCAAATTGCTTAGATCATATAGAGTTAGAATCTATGAGAGAGTAGGCTTCAACAATCTTCTCTTCCACTTTCACTAACCTTTCCTTCTTTTAAGCATAATTCTCCTTGGCCCATTTCCTTGAGGCATGCTTGACAAAGACCAATTTGTTCACAAATTGTTTCATATAGGATGTAAAGGCAAAAGAGCATAATGTCATGAGTGGCTAGCCACTAAGGAATAATATTCCTACTCTTCGAGCCAAGGAGAAATGAACCAAAAGGAATTTTATTTTGACCTTTTGTTGTAGCAGCTGCAACACCCTCCAAAATTTTGGCCTGCATCCAAATTTTGGAGCCTTCCTTAGTTTTTCCCCTTGATGGTTGCAAACACTCGGGCTCATCCCATGAGCTCTTGTCGAGTCTTTACACCCTTTTTTCTTGATTGACCACCAGTCGTCTTTTGGCATGTTGATTTCTATGTCATGCTTGTGAGTTTGTTCTGGAAATTTTGAAGGTTTATCTTTGTGTGTATGAGTTGTTTTCACCCTATGAACATCATTTGTACTCGCACACAAAGTTGTAAACACTGTCATGCAAGTGTCTTCAAGGTCGTTTAAAGATCTATCTCAAGTGTCACACTTGTCACTCTTAACCTTTGAGTCGGTCTCACTGAGCACATGTTTGTCTTTTTGGTTTGAGGTGTCTTGTCATTGATTCATGCTAAGTGTGTGATCATAATGTCATGTATGCACAAGTTCACTTTCTTTCACACTTAGTCATTTTTCCTGAAAATCTGTCGACTTGACAACTCTCCTTCAACCAGACCCTAATCTTAGTGACCTTGCTCTATTGCATAGAACTTAAGGTTGTCCTCTCAGGTAGCCTGTATTGTGCAATATTGGAAGTGAGCCAACCGACTATCTCCAAAAACCATGTAGAAGTTGTCCCCAAGTTTGATCCACTTTGTGCTTACCGCAACATCACTCATATAGCCTCCCTTTGGTGTTCTGGAAAATTTGAACTACACTGTCACCTGAGGCTACATTGGTCCCACAAATTGTGTAGAAGTTTCCCAACTGCCTACCTTGTACTATCTAATGAAACTGCACAAAGATTATGAGTCAAGCTTCTATTACCTGTCATTGCATTGTTCTTGAGAATTGTGCAGATCTGACTGGAACGCCCCCCGCTGGCTTGCTCTACTCTCCCTCTGAAAATTGTGCAGTTTTCACTGGAAGCCTCTCTTCTGCCTCGCTCTGTACTCACCCTAGAAACTACGCAGAACTGACTGCCCAATACTGTCCCTCATAAATGCGTAGTTCTAACGAGAAGCTCCCATAGCCCAATCCAACCCTGGTCTTGAAAATTGTGCAGAAATCTCTACCAGTGCCCCCTGTTGCTCACTCTGTCTTTCCCAGAGAAATTGCAGAGATTCCCAGTTGGACCCCCGGATGACCTACCTAGTCCTCATCTCCAAAACTATGCAGAATTTTCCAGTAGTTCCCCGACACCCTGCCTAATCTTCCTCCTAGAAACTGTGTAATTCTGCCCCCCAGTTGAGTTTTACTTTGCAGTTGTCACTACTGTCTCGGAATGCACAAATTTGCCTCCCAATGAAATTTGTGCATTTTTTCCCAATAGTGCTCTGGAGCCTCGCATCCTAGCTTGAGCTGTGCTCTATGTAGTTTCAGTGCCTTGTCCCTCTCCAAGTCACCTACACTAAAATAGAAAACAATGCATCATGTTAGACTAAGGGATTTCTAGATTTGATGTCTTCTCATCATGAGTAATTGTAGGAACAAGTACATGGATGAAACATGGTGCGACAATGAACATGATGAAGAAGGGGTGCATGCTAGAAGACTTGCTTGTAGTTGAACGAATGCATGAAGCACATCGAGCAGCAAGAGAAAGGGACACATACACATGCACCATCAATAAAATACAAAGACCATTGAAGACCCCGCACACTTTGATGTGTGGAGGTGAAGACATGTTACATTGAGAGCACACCCATCATTCAACAGCACAGCAAATCTACACAAACACCACAATCAGCTAGTACATGTCAACAATGTCATGTTGATTTGTGTCATTAATTGTCTCAGCCACATCACTACTATGGGCCATACTTGTTGTAATCAAATGTAATGAATGTGAAAGTCCAAGAGACGCACATATGAAGTTGACGTCAGTTGAAAATTCATATGAAGTCAAATAGTCATGAGGAAAGTCGAAGAGTCACACGGGTCAGTTATCCCCCTAGGCTATATATACCACCTCATTGTATGTGCAAAGGACTTTTCACCTTGGCTCCTCCCATATAGCCTTGAGAGTCTATAATATGTTCTTTAAGGAGCGAGGAGTGGCTCCAATTCCCCGCTACTAGGGCTAGTGATGTATGGTGTACATATGTGTCTTGGAACTTTTGCTTAATTCAGAAGCCTGTTTTAGTCCATCACATTTTCACACATGTTTTGTATCCGTTTGTAAGACTATTCTTTAAACTTTTGTAATGCAAGTTTGCTTAACTTGTACTAAGATGGGTTAACTACTTCGGTTATTTTAGTATTTATATTGTTGAATATGTGTTGTATTTTTTATCACTGTTGTCTCACCTATGTGGATTACTCCATCGGACATTAGACAGACCATTCTTGTGTTTTCTTCATTTTAACGACCGTCACCCTTGTGTGGACTACTCCACTGGACGGTGTATGTGTTTTCCCTTGGACTTTGGTTTCACGATTGCCACATCCACAGTGGACTATTCTGTCGTATGTTGGACAAACCCTTATTGTTGTTTGCATGTGTTTCTTCCTAGATTGGGACTATTCCCTCTCATCAAGAGGATCATTTCACTTTCCCCTTTGACAGTAAGAGAACCTAGACACAAGGCTACATTACACACTCACAAGGGATACTGGCCTCGCTTTCTTGAAGTTAGAAGCAAAACACTCTCATGTGCTGAACATAAAGAGCTAAGGAAAATCTCTAAGATAATGACAACAAGGTCATCGTACTGGATGGTACTCCTACACCAAACGATGTGAGGTCTAGTTGGGACTTCATATAGGGAGATCCCCTGAATGTTGGCAGGTCCAACACCATCAACATTTATGGAACTAGAAGGAGGGCCACCTAGACACGTTCTACCTATACAGTAGACACATTCTACATACAGAGCAGTGAAGGAAGAAGACCATTTAGACATATTCTACCTACATCTGCAGACACTCGAGGTACATTACGACGATGTTGCATATAGATTGTTTCCATGTACCTTGGATGGCAGAGTAGCTGTATGGTACCATAGTCTTCCTATCAACTCCATTCTAAACTGGGGGATGTTCAAGAGAATTTTCCTTGAGAAATTTGTTGATGACAAAACTCTCGTCATGTTGTTGAAAGAATTGGGTAGTCTTAAGATGGAGCAGAAAGGAAACGTGAAGGATTTTAACCAGAGGTTTAACCATATTTTGAACAAGTTCACTGCAGACACTAAAACTCATGACTCCATCACAGTTGACTACTACATGTCTGCACTTCCGACCAGCATTGCGTAGTTCGTCAAGCGAGCTGCAAAACTAACACTTTCAGAAAATTGCCAAGAAGCAATTGATGTGGAGAAAGACCTGCACGTGATTGGAGTTATTGTAGATGATGAACCAGCTAAGGAATCCAAATACACGACAAGGAGTTCTTAGATTTATGTGAGCAAGGTAAAGGAAAAAGAAATAAGTGAAATTGAGACCCTTACTCGTCTCCTCATGTCCTTGACAACCGAAGTAGCAGAACTCAAGTAGCGGATGATCAAGACAACAGTGAGAAGTAGACCTCCTAGTTTTGCACGAAGGAAGAATGTGACATTAGGTAGCAATAGTGGTCCCTCAACTAAATCTGCACAGATCTCCAATGTTGTGTTCCAAGTGGACCAGTTTGTGAAGGATAAATTCTACGCGATCCACGAAGAATTACATTCATAGAAGACCTGTACAGATTGGAACCGAATTATGGGAACTATGGCTTCAAGGATGAATGATCATTTTAATGCTAGTGAGTAGGTTTAGCCGGAAGATGAAGATGACTCAGAGGATGTTGCATCTAATGAAGCTCCAAGTTCTAGGCACGTGGTTAACATGTATCAATGTCTTAATGCTGCCCAGAAGAAAACAAACACCGAGAAGGAGCCCCCAAAACAGAATAGTTGATACAACATGAGAAGTCAAGGGGCTCTTGCTGTGATTGAGATACGTAAAGAAAAATTCAAACAAATGCTCATAACAGTTAATGCACCAATATCCTCAACACAGAAAACACAAAGCAAGTCCAGGAAGACAACTACAACAAAATCTAGGTCCATGAGTAGAAAACTCCAAAACACTCCAATGGACAGTACAACTTGGTGAGTCTTCCTACTTTGGATTACAACATTGTTGAAGACATGAAGAAGACCCGTGCAAATATCTCTCTATATGAGGTAACCAAGCTCACGGGTCAACGAGATACTCTTTTGCACTCACTGAGGCAAACATCCACAGACAATATTTCCTCTTCTAGCAAGGGACCAAGCAAGTCTCCTGGATCACTCACATCTGTACTCAACGTGCTTCACGTACATGGAAGAAGCGAACTCGCTCTGTCCACCATTTTTGTTATCATTTGAAATATTCAACTTCAATGTCCACAACTGTTTGGTTGACTCTGGCACATCAGTCAATGTCATGTTAATCTCCATAGCTAAATAGATCAATGCACAATGGAGCACTACAACTACGCAGATCATCCAACTTGATCGAACATGTTAACCATCCATTAGTGAACTCCAGGATGTGATCATCCAATTATCGTCCGACGAACGAGTTCACTAGTGCATCAACATTGTGATCGTGGACATCTCATAAGCATATGGACTATTGCTCAGCAGAGACTAGTCCAGTATGTTGCAAGGATATTTTGCTACAGATTGGTCACACTTGTGGCTTCCTTACTAGGGCAGAAACAACCAGATTTGGGTGTTATTGGAGAGATACATGAAACACAATGTTACTCCTTTGAATGGTCAGAATGAACCGTTGGATTTCGCAGAACTTCTATTAAGAAATTGCTTTCCGGAAATGTAGCTGGGGCATTATCTTGCATAGCCGAGCCCCACGCCACTAGATACACAGTTGGTTCTCTTTCCTTGCCCAACTGGTGGAAATGAAACTTGTACAATACTTTGTAATAGTAGTAGCAATAGTGTTAGTAGTACTAGCACAGTGAGCAATCCTTGTAAAGATGAATTGTTGACCTTGTATTTTGACAGATCCAAAATACAGTATGGTTCTAGAGCCGGGTGTGTTTTGATTGACCCAAGGAAAAGAAAACACTTTGTCTCAAGCAGCTTGGAGTTCGAGTGCACAAACAATATTGTCGAATATGAAGCACTTGTCTTGGGTTTACAGAAAGCCCTCAGCCTCAACGTTGTTATGTTGAAAGTGATAGGTGATTCAAAGATTATTGTACGATAGGTATGTAACACCATACATTGTGTCTCACCTCATCTTAAGAGTTACCAACAAGAGGTATTGCAGCTTATCTCTAATTTACGAGATTTTAATATCATATATGTACTAATAATATGCAATGCAGCTGCAAATGCTCTAGAAAATGCGGCTTCTAGGGTGACACCTCTTAGGGATAGATTTACTGTTGAAATTTTATATAAGCCATCTATCCATGATAACATCACTAATTTGCATGTTTTTGATGATGATGAATAGATACTGCATTTCATGGCCAATGCTGATGTCTTCAAGGATGCATCGATAGATGAAGACGTGCACGAACAAACTCTACAAGGCATAGCTGATGACAACAAAGGAAACCTCAAGCCTAGGGGTGTGGTTTCACTCGAGAAGCTATATGACTTGCAGAACCACTTCAAAGGGCCCAGGAACACTAAAACCCATAGTTCCACATTGATGCATGAACAAATTAACTTGGGAACAAACAAAGATATGAAGTTCGTGAATCTTGATACGTGTTGAACACCGGAAGAGCGACAAGCATTTGTTTGCATGTTTGGATAGTATCGAGATTTATTCACATGGACATACGATGACTTGAAAACATATGACATGCGAATAATCCAACACATCATTCCGATCAGAGAAGGGGTCAACCCATTTCAGTAGAAGCTCAGAAACGTTCATCGTCACTTGAAACCCTCATACAAAAAGAATTGACTAAGTTGTTGGATGCTCAGATCATTTACAAGGCTCGACATTCTACTTGGGTTTCAAACTTAGTTCTTGTAAGGAAGAAGTCCAGGGAAATCTACCTGTGCGTAGATTTCTAAAATCTGAATTGGGTCTCAGACAAAGACAACAACCCTATGCTATTTATGGAGCACATCTTGCAAATAGTATATGGAGGAGACATGTTTTCTCTCCTTGATGATTTTTCTAGATATAACCACGTTCTGGTAGCAGAACTTGACAAACTTAAAATTACTTTTCGTACCAAGTGGGGTACGTTCACTTATTGAAGAATGCCTTTTCGACAGGTAAATGTAGGTGCAACTTTTCAGCACGCTATGGACATCGCCTTCTGTGGCCTCATCGAACAGAGTGTGGTGGTTTACCTTCATGATGTGACATTATTTCCCAGAAAACGGTCAGACCACCTACGCCATCTTAAGAATATCTTTGAGCGGTGTCGAAAGTACATGATATCCTTGAATCCCAAGAAGAGCGTATTTGTAGTGTCTAAAGGGAACCTCCTCGGACATATCATCGTGAAGAGTAGGATCAAGGTTGATTTGTACTGAGTTCAGACTATCACGAAAATTCCTCACCTAGTCAAAAAGAAAGCTATGCAGTCCTTCTTGGGGAAGATAACCTTCCTTTGGAAGTTCGCAAACTGTTAAATCTATCCAAGAAATGATCAAGAAGGATGCAGTCTACAACTGGGGGAAGAAGGAAAAGGATGTGTTCACCCGTATCAAGCATGCGATGGAAGATGCACCTATGCTATACAACCCAGATTTCAACAAATATTTCTTGCTTTATACTTTCGCTTATGAAAATTCACTCACTGCAGTGCTCACACAGAAGGATGAGCTAAACAACGAATGTCCCATCTACTTCATGAGCAAGATCATGTAGGGACCCGATCTCAAATATCCCACCATGGATAAACAAGAATATATTGTATACAAGGCGGTGAATCATTTTAGACCCTATCTATTGAAAACTCATTGCATAGTCTTTGTGCCACACCCACAGTCAGATCGTTGCTTGCTCAACAAGAGTTGGGTGAAAGACATGTGAACTGGAAGATAAGACTACAAGAGTATGATCTTGACATCAAGCTAGTTCACACTGTCAAGGGTCATGGTCTCTGTAGACTAGCAACAGAAGCAGTACACACGCAAGAGGAAGAAGAAAAGCTCGATGGACGGGAGCAAGAAATCGACATGTACAATGTAGAGTGAGCACCACCAATTCACATGAAAACTCTTGGTACGAAGAAGTGTGCCAGTACCTTGATCATGACACCATGCCCTCTCACTTTTCCATGTGGTAGAAGAGGACACTTTACCTCAAAGCCTTACCTTACCAGTGGGCGCACAGAGTGCTTTACAGAAAGCACAACAATGGCATTTTGCTTAGGTGCCTTGCGGCACAAGATTCAGAGAGAGTGTTATGTGATATGCATGACAGACCAGCTAGAGGTCACTTCAAGGGTAAAAAAACCACACACAAAGTCATGAGAGCCAGTTTCTACCGGACCACATTGTTTAATGATGCAGACGCTTATGCCCGCAAGTGCCTAGTTTGTCAGTGATGTGCCGACAAAACTAAAGGTTAGTAGCCTCGCTACAACCTGTTGTAGTGGACAAACCATTCCAATAGTGGGGCTTAGACATCATTGGGGAAATATTCCCACATTCATCTAAGCAACACCGCTACATCTTGACTACTACAGATTACTTCACACGATGGGCAGAATTAGTTCCACTCAAACAAGTGAACAACCCGGAAGTCATCATCTTCCATTAACATAACGTCATTTCGAGGTTTTGCATTCATGTATCACTTGTTTTTTACAATGCAACTTACTTCTCTTCGTTGAAACTGTATGATTTTGCATTTCAATATGGTATTGTGTTTAAACATTCAACTAACTACTACGTGCATGGAAATGGTCTTGCTGAATCTACAAACAAGAATCTCATTCGCATCATCAAAAATACCATTTACTCTGAGAAGCTAAACTGGCATTCCACTCTGGTGAATGCACTTTGGGTTAAGCGAGTTACACCCAAGCCCTCTTTGAACACATATCCATATTTCCTTGTATACAAAAAAGAAGCCATCCTCCCACCAAATATATACTTTCCTACTCTTCAATTGTCCCAAGAATCCCGAGGGAAGCCGTGTCTTTTAGTTTAGTGTAGGATGGACACATTACACAAGTTACAGGAATAATAGATGAAAGAAAAAGAAAAAAATTCACTCCACTAGAACCATATCAAGAGATGGTTCGATCAAAATTTTGCAGGGAACACCAACTTCGTTGTGGGTGACTGAGTCTTGAAATGGGAAAACCCCCACGAAGATGAAGGCAAACATACGAATTTATATTCCTTATGGATTGGTCCATACAAAGTTCATGAAAAACTTGGCCAACACACATATCGCTTAAAATCACTTGATGGGAGGATTGACAACCTTCCTATCAATGGCCAAGATTTAAAATTTTATTTTCAATGATCTGGGGCTGCGCCCTGCCCTATGTACATAGCATGCTTATTTTTTCTCTATTGTTTTACTTTGATGTTTTTGTTTTACTTCAATTTTCTTTGTTTTGATTGTCTTTTCAATTTTGTTTTGTAAATAAGTGTTGTCCTATATTTTGTTCTAGCTTTTGAATAAGTATGTGGCTGAATTTAAAGAGTCTTGTGACACTAGAGCACTTGGCTAGTCCTGTGTTCGTCTGCTTTGTGCTTGGTCATAACTTTTGGCTGATGAAGATTGGACGAAAAATATGATCTGTCTGTAAGGGAAGCTCTAGTCAAACCATGAACCTATGTCCAAACTGGGAAACCCCATTTCTGTACTCAGTCTTCTGCTCTATGTGTTCAATATTATCCAACTAATAGAAGCAGGGAAGGGGAAAAATCTAAACGAGAAAACCTAAATTAGAGGTCTTACATGCGTCTCTGAAGGAACAACCTCTTCTTCTCTTAATAAGTCGATATCCCTATTCCACCCCAAAAATAATAAGTGCCTATGCACAGTCCTCTTTCAAAAATACAAAGGCAAAAGAAGAGAAAGGCTTCCTGCGCAGAGAGGTGAAGCAGGCAACTCCACTGGGGTACTGACGAGGCTCACTGGCAATGGAGCGATGCTTGTGTTCCTGCATGACAATGTCAGGGTACTGTCCAGGCCTATCGGCAGTGGAGCAACACCAGAGATGAAAACTTATACTCTGAAAATCTTAAGCTCATGAACCAAACTACCCTTCCTGATTTTGGAACACTGTGATCTAGTAAAAAAATTTGTTGTGTTTGACTGTGTTGGTACAAAGTGAACCATGTCTATCCATGGCATAAGTGGGGAAGCCAAAGTAACATACGTAATTAATCAATACTCCCTGAAAGGCCAAGGCCCTGTACTAAAAACAAACCGAAACAGAGAAGTTGTTATTCAACGAGTGTGTTTCCAAGTGTTGTAGCGACTGCAACACCCTCCAAAATTTTGGGCTGCTTCCAAATTTAAGAGCCTTCCTTGGTTTTTCACCTTGACGGTTGCAAACACTTAGGCTCATCCCATGAGCTCTTGTCAATTATTTACACCCTTTTTTCTTGATTGACCAATGATCATATTTTGGCATGTTGATTGCTATGACATGCTTACGAGTTTGTTCTGGCGATTTTGAAGGTTTTCCTTTGTGTGTATGAGTTTTTTTCACCCTGTGAAAATTGGTCTTACTGACATAAAAATTTGTAAACACTTTTGCACAAGTGTCGTCGCGGTCGTTCAAAGATCTATCTCAAGTGTTGCACTTGTCACTCTTAACCTTTGAGCCAGTCACACTAAGCACATGTTTGTCTTGTTGGTTTGAGGTGTCTTGTCGTTGAGTTGTGATAAGTGTGTGATCACAATGTCATGTATGCACAAGTTCACTTGCTTTCACACTTAGTCATTTTTCCTGAAAATTTGTTGACCTGACAACCCTCCTTCAACTAGACCCCTTTCTTAGTGACCCTACTCTGTTTCCCAGAATTATGCAGAGCTTGAGGTTGTCCTCTCGGGTAGCTTGCACTGTGAAATCCTGGAAGTGATCTAGTTGACTGTCTCCCAGAACTATGCATAATTTGTCCCCAAGTACGTTCCACTCAGCACTTCCCACAACATCAGTCATCCAACCTCCCTCTAGTCTTCCAGAAAATTTGAACTGCACTGTCACTTGGGACTGCACTACTCCCAACACTATGCAAAAGTTGTCCAGCTTCCTGCCCTCCACTATCTGATGAAATTGCGTAGAGCTTGTGAGTGAGGCCTCTGCTATGTATCACTACATTGTTACTGAGAATTGCGCAGATCTGACTGGCAGGCCCCCTGTTAGCTTGCTTTGCTCTCCCTTTGAAAATTGCACATTTTTTTCTGGCAACCTCTCTACTACCCCGCTTCACACTCACCTCGGAAACTACGCAGAAGTAACTGCCTAACATTGTCCCTCAGAAATGCACAGTTCTGACCAGTAGCTCCTCGCAGCCCAATCCAACCCTGCTCTTGAAACTACGCAAAAATCTCTGCCAGTGCCCCATGCTACCTGCTCTGTCTTCCTCGAAGAAACTGTGTATATTCCTAGCTAGACCCCTAGATGAACTTCCCAGTCCTCATCTCTGAAATTGCACAGAATATCCTAGCAATTCCCCGACACCCTGCCTGGTCTTCTTCCCGAAAACTGCGCAATTCTGCCTCCCAGCTGGGTTTTACCTTGCAGTTTTCACTATTGTCCCGGATTGTGCAAATCTTCCTCCAAATGACATCTGCACAGTTTTTCTCAATAGCACTCTGTAGCCCCACATCGTAGCCTAACCTATGCTCTATGTAGTTTCAGTGCCTTGTCCCTCTCCCGGTCATCTGCACCGAAACAGAAAACAATGCATCATGTTAGACTATGATATTTCTAGATTTGATGGTGTCTCATCATAAGTGATTTCAGGAACATGTACATGGATGAAACATGGCATGACGATGAACGAGATGAAGAAGGGGCGCATGCTGGAAGACTTTCTTGCAGTTGAACAAACGAATGAAGCACATCAAGCAGCGAGCGAAAGGGAAACATGCACATGCACCATCGAGCAAAGACCAAGACCATCAAATACCTTGCACACTTTGCCATGATGAGGTGAAGACCTGTTACACCGAGATCACACCCATCACTCAGCAACACAACAACTCGACACGGACACCACAGGTAGCTAGTACATGTCAGCGGTGTCATGTCGAGTTGTGTCATAAGTTGTCTCAGCCACATCACTACTATGGTCCATACTTGTTGTAATCAAATGTAATGAATGTGAAATTCCAAGACATGCACATATGAATTTGAAGAGTCACATCAGTTGAAAAGTCATAGGAAGTCAAACATTCATGAAGAAAGTCGAAGAGTCACAAGGGTCAGTTATCCCCTTGCACTATATATACCCCCTCATTGTATGAGCAAAGGTCTTTTCACCTTAGCTCCTCCCACATAGCCTTGAGAGTCTATAGTCTATTCTTTGAGGACTGAGGAGTTGCTCCAATGTTCCACTACTGGGGCTACTAATGTATGGTGTACAAATGTGTCTTGGAACTTTTTCTTAATTCATAATCTTGTTTCAGGCCAACACATTTTCATGCATGTTTTGTATCTTCTTGTAAAACTATTCTTTAAACATTTGTAATGCATGTTTTCTTAACCTATACTAAGATAGTTGAACTACTTCAATTATTTTAGTACTTACATTGCTGAAGATGTGTTGTATTGTTTATCATTGCTGTCTCACCTGTGTGGACTACTCCGCTGGACATTAGATAGACCATTCTTGTGTTTTCTTCATTTTAACGACCGTCACCCATATGTGGACTACTTCGCTAGATGTTGTACTTGTTTTACCGCAAACTTTGATTTCACAACTGCCACATCTGTTGTGGACTATTCCGTCGGATGCTGGATAGACCCTTATTGTTGTTTGCGTGTGTTTCTTCCTAGGTTGGGACTCTTCCCTCTCATCAAGAGGCTCATTTAACTTTCCCCTTTGACAGTAAATAACCTAGACACAAGGTTATATTACGCACTCACCATGCATACTCACCTCGCTTTATTGAAGTTACAAGCATAACACTCTCATGTGATGATCAAAAAGTGCTAAGGCACATCTCTAAGATAATGGAAACTGGGCTGTCGTACCAAATGTGACTCCTACACCAAACGGTGTGAGGTCTAGTTGGGACTTCATACCAGGGAGATCCCCTAAATGTTGGCAGGTCTAGCACCATCAACACCTTCTTAAGGAGCAAACTGTAATAAAATTGGTTAATCATAAAAAACCCCCCCACTCACCACCACATATTTGAAGGAAAACCTACAGGACATAAGAAACTCATAAATTAAGAATCTATCCAACTGCTTGGATATTTTGCTTCCTCTTGATCGTCCATTCTTCTAGGTTGGAGAGATCTTAATTGGATCGAGGTCCATCAGGTGATTAACAATAAGAAAATATAAAAAATATTGATGAAGAGGGTACAAATGGGCAAGGCACCCAAACTTCCCAGAAAACCAAATTAAATTAATATCTCCACCAATAATGATGCGTTGATATGCAAAGGCATCGTCAGAAACCAATTCTTCAATTTTCGATTCTTTATCATCATTTAAGGGTCGTAGACATTTAGTAGGAAACTAAAAACACATGATATTTAAAAGACAAATAAACCATAATGGTAGAAGGGAAAAGAGAAGAAGATAGATCCTTGAAATCTTGACTCCACCCGCTGATCAAGCACCCCCAAGAAACCATCAAAATCTGCATGATTGAAAGACCAATTTTTTCACAATCCTTCGAGAATAGTTTGGGATTTTTTGTTAGATCACATTGTCTCCTAAATCACAATTATGTTAGGTTTATGGAATTTCACCAATATATTAAGGCTCAATATTTTATAGGTGCTCCAATGCCCCTCGCATTGCAAGACAGAAGAATCATGGGGACCCATTTGATAGGTTGTGTTTTCTCTAAGGACCCTAGTTATAGATACTTGATTTCCTTTCTTAATCTTTAAATTAGATTTCTCTTGTGATTTATACAAGTTTGATTTCATATCAACTAAATTAATGAAGGGATCATTCAGAGAAATCCCTTTGCATGAAGGAGGGTTCTCTTTGATATTCATCATAAGACATAGAGCATAACTCTTTTTCTCTCCCTTATAGTAGGGTGGGGAATAAGAGGGGGAGGGTATTAGGGAGGGGGGAGGGAGGGGAACAAAACCAAGGGGATCGAAATAGACCAATATTAAACCACTAATAGGAGAGGAAGCCATGATATGAGGCACAAGGGATTTCCCAGGAAATGGGAGGAGGGCTAATGACAAGGGAGAGGGAAAAAATGACCTAAAGAGAGGGGAGGGGACAGACAATTACCAAATAGATAATCTTTGGTCAAATGCATGTCCTAGGAAGTAACTTTCACTTCCTAGCTAGAATTTAGAACCTTCAAGTGTATGCTAAGAGAGCCTTTGACAAAAATCTCCTTTCAATGCCTAGAGGGACTGCATGCTATCCTAAGGGGGGCCCAACTAGGGAAATTTTTTAGAAGGTGCCCTACCTCATGACACCGATGGCACATGAATGGAATTTTCCAATAGTTTACCTTTTGCACCTAGACCACACCATCCATGGAGAACTCCACTTCAACTATTAATCCACTCCCAAGGTTAACATCGACCTGTAACCATGTGGCTCAACTATCCTCCCTTCCTTTCCAACCTTCCTTCACGCTGGCAATAGAAGCAAGATTATTTCCTATGCCTGAAAAGATATTCTGACTCCAGAAGTGGAGAGGAAGCCTTGAAAATATTTCCCAAGACCTAATCTCACTTAATAGCTCCCTGACTTAATCAAAGGAAATGGAATATGGTTTAAGTAAGCCATCTTTCCCCCAACTCCATCTAAGAGAAGATATGTGCACACAATCTTCCTCTGACTAGAACACAAAATCCAACCACCGCCTCACCATAGAATGACATACATGAACATAATCTAAGAGAGGACTCCATGATGAGGAGACCTAATGCTTTAGAGATGCACCTCAACAAGTTTTTACAAAAAAGTTTCCTACTAGGCTTTAACCTCAAAATCCATCACCCCAACAAGCTCTATGTTCTTTCCCGCTGTAAGAAAGAATGCCTCATTACATTTTTGGATGCAGTTTCCCCTCCTACATAATGGCATAGAAAATTCTAGTTTGGAGGGGGAAATATTTGATGGGGAAGAGAGACCACGAAGGGAAGAAAAGGAGGTAGGAGGAGGAACATAAGAGGATAAAGACACGTATCTAGTAACAAAGAAACCCAAAGTGTTGACATGAAAATCACCACCTGTTACGGGTTGAGAAAACTTCGAAATTTATGGAGGGCTAGTAGCAACAGAGACCAATGACAAAGTGTAAGGAAGGGGATAGACAATTTGAATCTGAATATTTTACCTCATGTGCAATTGAGCTTGTAATCCATGAGCTTGTTTAATCCACAGTCTATTTATCAAAGAAGCTAGAAAAAAACTTTTTGCGAAGAGGTGATCTAAAGCTAGAGCGTAGATCTAAATGGCAAGATGAAGGGGTGTACAATACTACGAGACAATACTCATGTGCAATGAAGAAGGGTTCGTCAATCTAACAAGGATGAGGAGCCACCAGAGAGACATTTTTCTTTATGGTTAAAACAATGAAGAATACTAAAAACCCTCCTTACTCCCCATTCCTCCCTTTTCAAAATAATTATGTTAAATTATATCTTTTAATTATTATATAAATATTATTTTAAAGTAATTATGAGAAATATACCTCTTAAAATCAATTTAAAAGATATTCCACAAGATGAATATCTAATGGGGTTCATAAATTTTGTTTATAGTGAAAGGAAATATATGACAATCCTTTACACATATTACTCACTTACAAATAAACAACACATATTATCATAGTGATTAGCAATATTGTAATAATAAGACACAGAAAATAAATAGATATAATGTTTGTCATAATGGCAATAATGTCCTCAAAACATCTAACTTGCAATAAAGTGGTATAGACATTTCAGTATTATATTAAAAAATCAACTCCACATTTTATGTTGCTATTCAAATCTTTGAATTTTGGTTTAATTTTAAAAACAAAATATTTGAATATTATCAATTTTCACAAAGAAACAACATGTGATGTAGTTGAACTATGGTACTTGTATGACAAATACAACAAACAAAAATATAATCTTTGCCATTATAACCTTAAGACATATATGTGAAATATGAAAATACAAACTACATATTATTTCATGGGAATTAAATATAATAAAACACAAATACTAACATCTAATTTCCATAAAAGTCTTTCTCTTCTCTCCATTCGAGTAGTTAAGAGTAGCGTAAACCTCTTGCTTCATAGATCATTGTAACTCTAGCTACATTTCCATGCAAGTTTCCAGTATGCGCTATATCTCACTCATTCTTTGTTGGAGTCTTGCCATATCATTCATCAATTCATCTATAGCTCCCTACTCATCCGCTAGAGATTTTAGAGACTCATGTTAATAATTAAGTATACATCATTAATAATTAAGTGTTGTCGTCAATTTGCCCCCTATTAGATTTTGGCTCCTTCTATTAGTTTCACCTTGTGCCTCCTCTCATATTCTCATAATCAAAAATTGCTCTTTTAAATTATCTTATTTTCCCTACATTAAATTGGATGTTATAGTAATCATTATAACTTACAAAAATTATTACATTAAATGAAATTTTAAAATTCTAATCTCAAATTAATTTTGTACATAAAGAACATTCAAATTATAAATTATAATTATTTTTATAATAATCATTATATTAAAATAATTAAAAATATCAAACAAAAAAAAATAAATAAACACAATATAATTTAATTTAATTAATAAAACGAACAGAAGTTTTTGAAGGGATTGGATTTTACGGATCATCTGCAATCTAAACTAGGGTCTTGCTTTAGGGTTTTGTCACTGGTCACAATGGCGGGGCGTGGAGGAGGGAGTTCAGCTCTGTCCTACAGTCAAGTGGCTGCAGACAGAAGAAAGGGATATGGATCGCATCGCTTCAAGAAACCAACGGAGATGGTAATAGAGGCTACAAATACAGAAAAAATAGAAACCATCAGACCTCAAGGACAGGTAGAGAATCATGAGGAAGCTAGTAAGGAGAAGAGGACAGAGGTTAGCAGTCAGAAAGTTAATCCTATGAGTACATCTGGGGTCTGTAAACCCAAGTTGACCACTATTCCTCAAGTCGTTTTAAGTGACCTAACGATGCAGGTGCACAGAGAACACATGTCGAAATATGTTGTTATCTGTAATTTTATGGGGATTTGGCCGACGTAGAAGGCTTTGCAATCATGGATAAGGAACCACAGGAAACCAAAGGGGAACATTAACTTGCACCTTGGGTCCAAGGGCTTCTTCACGGTGGTGTTCACAAGCTTGGAGGATAAAGACAGAGTGTTCGAGGGAGGACCCTAATTTTACACTTCTGCAGGCCTTTATATGAGACTATGGGTAATGAACTTTGTCCTAGAATGAGAAACTTTCACCTCGGTGCTAGTATGGATAAGACTATACTCCCTTCCTTTAGATTATTGGTTTTCAAAGTCTCTAAAGGCTATTGGCAACAAGCTAGGGCATTTTATAAAGATCTCAGATGCTACTCTAAGAGGCAAATACACTTCCTTCGCCTAGATATGTGTGGAAATGGACTTATCTGGGGAACTTCTGGATGCAATCATTTTAGAAGTGTATGATGAGGAATGGATGCAGGTGGTGGACTATGAACACGTCCCATTTAGGTGCCATAAGTGCCATGAACATGGGCACCTATATAGGGACTACCCATTGAACAAGCTGGAAAGAAATACGAAAGCCACTACACACAAGGATCCTAAAGGTTTTACTAAGGTTGGGGGTAAAGGGAAAGGAGGCAAGCGGTACCAAAAGAAAATTAATGAAGACGGACAATGGAGCCAAAATAGTTTCAAGATCTTAGAAGAAGAAGTCGAAAACAATGGGACAAACCAAAAATCAGAGAATATTCCCACTGAGAAGGAAAGGGATGCTAATATGGAGGATATACCATAAAAAAACAAACAAAAGGATGATATGCCAAACATTATGGAGCATAGTAGGGACCATGAGATGACCCCAAGTGAGGCTGGAACAGAAGACCATGAATTGTAAGAGATTCTAGAGAGGGAGAATTTAGATCTGGAAAAGTTTCTGGAGCAAGGAATCACCAAAGGGGTAGACTCTCTGCCAAAAGAGGAGTTTGACAAGGTTAAACAACTCTTCCTCTGGAGATCACAAATGAAGTGTTATGGAGTAAAAAGAAACCATGATAGCTAGGAGAATAGGGGAGTGAAAACGATGGAGGATACACTGATGCATTCTGCCAAGAACCCGGGTAGGAAAAGAGGAAGGAAAAAACAGAATTAGTTGCTGACCGAATGTGGGAAACTTATGATTAACTCAGGTAAGATGAGGGATCTCACCAGTTACTCCTTTATAAACCTTTCTTAATGAAGCTTACAACTTGGAACATTAGGGGTCTAGGAAGTAAAAGGAAACAAGGAACTCTTAGCAGTAGAATAAAAGAAGAAAAATTAGATATGGTTTTTATTCAGGAAACAAAATGTTCGATGGACAAGATCAGAGAGATACATAGCAAATGGTTAATCAAGTATGAGTATCTAAAGGTTAAAGAGGATAACTCAGTGATTTGGATTCTCACTCTATGGGATCCTCAAAAACTTGGAATCCTGGATGTTGAAGCTTCTAGGAACTATCTATCGTTGGCGATTCAACCTTTGGGTGATAAGGAGATCTACATGATCACTAACATTTACGATCCTAAAAAACTAGAAGAAAAACTTAAGCTTCTCACCTCCCTTGAGGAGCTGAGAGAGATATCCAGATATGCCCTGGATTCTGGCAGGGGATTTCAATATGCTCAAATCTCTTACAGAGAAAAAAGGTGGTACCAGAACACTAGGTAGAGACTCCATTGACTTCTAGAACTTCATGAATAACATGGTGCTAGTGGACACCAAAACAGTAAATGGCACTTTTACTTGGAATAATAAGAGGGGAGGGGCTTCTCAAGTCGCCTATAAATTAGATAGATTCATAATCTCAGAGGACCTCCTTCTCACAGGCCTTGATATTTTAGCTTTAATCCTTCCCTTCGGAGGCTCAAACCACTGGCCTGTCTAGCTTGAAGCTACTTTTATGGGTACATCAAGGAACATACCTTTTAGGTTTGAAAATGTTTGGCTCTCTCACCCTGACTTCACTAGCAATATTTAAAAATGGTGGATGGAATATATGCCCATTCAAGGCACTAAAATGTTTATGTTGCAGCAGAGACTTAAACACATCAAATATAGGCTTAAAGATTGGAACAAAAAAGAGTTTGGTAATATTTTTAAGGCCAAAAGAGAAGTTGAGCAGAAACTCTAGGAGATTAATCTGATCATCGTCTTAGAAGGTTTTACCGAGGAAAGGAAAATTTAGGCTGACTCTCTTCAGAACAAATGGGAAGATCAGTGCATGCAAGAGGAGATTTTCTGGAGACAGAAATCGAGCGTGCAGTGGATTAGAGAAGGAGAAAGAAACACAAAGTTTTTTCATATATCAACCTTGGATCACAGATCTCATAATAGAATTTCAAAACTCAAAGATGCTCAAGGGAAAGAGCTTGTCTCTCACAAAGAAATGGAATCTGTCCTAGTTCAACAATTCCTTAGCATAGCAGAGGAGCCTCTTGTCGACAGAACTCGGTTCATTAACAAATTCACAAAGTTCATTCCTAAGCTTGTAACCAAGGAAGACAACCACAATCTTAACAGGCTAGTGTCTGAAGAGGAGGTTAGTGAAGTTATCAATGAGATGCAAAATTGGAAAGCTCCTAGCCCTAGTGGTTTCAATGTGGACTTCTTCAAAGTTTGTTGGAAAACAGTCAAACAAGATACCCTTGATGTTGTGGAAGACTCTAGAAGATCCAAAAACGTTTTTGAAATCTCTTAATGCCTCTTTCATAGTTTTGATTCCAAAGTAGGAAAAAGCTATGACATTGGACAGATTCAGACCCATAGCCTTATGTAATGTGGTGTACAAAATTATTTCCAAAGTGATCGCTAATAGACTCAAACCTCTTCTTCCTTCTCTCGTCTTAGAGGAGCAAATTGGATTTGTGGAAGGAAGACAAATTCTTAACAACTTCATACAAGCGCATGAGGTGGTTCACTCTCTTAAGAGCAATAAGCAAGCTGGTATGATCATGCAGCTGGACCTAGCGAAAGCTTATGATAAGCTAAGCTGGTCTTACATTAGGGTAGTGCTAAGAGCCTATGGCTTTGACCACAACTGAATAAGATGGGTTATGGCCCTTGTATCCATGGCTAGCTTCTCCATTCTACTTAATGGCTCTCCATCTAGAACCTTTATACCTTCTAGGCGTCTCAGACAAGGGATCTGCTCTCCCCCTTCCTCTTTGTTCTCATGATGGAAGGGCTAGGCAGAACGATCAAAATGGAAAATGCTGAAGGAAGAATCCAGGGTATGAAACTTACCCCAGATGGTGCTGCTTCTACTCATAAACAATTTGTTGGTGACACAATGCTGCAGGGCATTCCCACAGTCAAGGAATCCAGAGCTTTCAAACAAATCCTGAATGACTTTGCTTTGGTCGTTGGTACAAAGGTAAGCCTTAACAAATCAAAGGTGTTTTTTCTTTAACACTAACATTGTTATTCATAGGAACCTCACCAGAATTCTCGGGTTTCAAAGGGATCAGTTACCTTCCAAGTACCTTGGAATGCCTCTTACTGACAAACCTCTGAGCAAGGGAGTGTGGGAGCCGGTAACTAATAAAATTCAAGACAAAGTCAGGAAACGGACCTGCAGGTCTTTGAATTTGGCAGGGCGTCTTGTGCTTACAAAGGCTGTCCTGTAGGCTATACCCATTTTCATATTTTGAGCTCTTCTTGCTCCCAAAGGAGTTAAGCAACAAATCAGGAGTCTACAACAAGATTTTCTTTGGGGCAAAGGGGAAGAGAAAAAGAAGTGGGATTTGGTACCTTGGGATAAGCTCTGAAAACCTAAAGCCCATGGTGGTTTGGGTCTTCATGACCTTGAAATCCTCAACAGACTTCGGGAGCCAAACTTTGTTGGAGGTGGCTCAAGGAATTGACAACCCCTTGGGCCAATCTTTGGAAACAGAAATATTCAAATAATTGGCAGGAGAGGGATCATACTCGAATGTCGGGGCTCATCAAGGGCTCCCACATTTGGAACCTTGCTTGGGAGAATAGAGCCATTTTCAAATAGCATAGTTTCTGGGAGATCCAAGCTGGGAACCTTGCATGGTTTTGGGAGGATAACTGGCAGCAGGAACCAAATTTGTTTAGAGATGAACTAACCGCTCTAAAAAATGACACTGACAACAAAGGTTTACTTATGGTAAGTGACTTCTGGGATCAGTTAAGGGACAATGGTAAATGGAGAATGTGGAAGGATCTTGGTTAGAGTGAAGAGACTCCTTTGAAGGAATAGGCAGATTCCCTTACTCTTGACCTAGAGCAGAGGAAGATTTTGGTGTCATCCTCGTATGACCAACTAAGATGGGGACGAAACACCGAAGGCACCTTTAACCTCAAAGAAGCTAAACGCATGGCCCTAGGTTTTGATTATCCAAACCCTTATCAGGTTTGGAATGACCTTTGGCAGAACTTGCAATGGATGAAAATCAAGTTGTTTATGTGGTTGGTCCACCAAAAGAAAATTCTCACATGGGAGAATCTTCTGAAAAGGGATTTGTTGGCCCATCCAAATGCCATCTATGTGGCTTACAGGAGGAGATGATGGAATATTTACTAAACCTCTTGTTACACAGTAATTTGTCACCATTGGTCGCCGTCCCTGTTACCCCTATTTTCGTACATTGGAGGATACATTCCAAGACCTGTGAGCAGTGACATAGCCTAAAAACACTTGCATTATGTTCCCCTGAGTATGTACTTCATGTTCCCTGAAGACACCTTCTGCAAATTATCCCTAAAAAGTGCCCTTTTTCCATTGGCGCAAGTACACAGTGTCTTATCCGCGCCAATTACTGAGATCCTCAAAAAGGGGCGCGCCCATTGGCGCTCTGTCCTAGAACAACACTCGCGCCAACTAAGTTTGGTAATGATTTTTGGCAAACGTGCACCCATATGTTTTTTCTTTTCAGATCATGAAGTCTTTTGAGGGAAAAATCCATTTGATAGAGGTCGAGAGTCATCATCTATCCTCAGTAGCTTTTCGGAGATAATGTTGATCCACAATGGGTGTCCTGGTGCATTGAATCTTCCTCCCTTCTCCATTTATAAAAGTCTGTCCTCATGCATTAGACAGGCTAGTTCTGGAGTAATGCTAGTTGTGATTATGCTTGTCTGGAGTGATAGTAAGAATCTTGAAATATAGGGAGGTTATGCTGCCGGAATCTTGAGAGAGAGAAGGTCTATTGCAAGGCATACATAGCTGCTCGCCCAGCCAAAGAATAGGTTCAACGTCAGAACTTTGGTTGTATCTTTCTCTTCCTCTTATTTATTAATAAACGACTGCTATTATGGTTCCAATCTCATTGCCTATTATGATGTTTGATTTATTTCCTTTCTGACTGAATTAGTGGTACTTTGGTGGATTTTATGCTTGTAGTTGTCTCGGTCTTTGCATGTGCAGGTGTCTGTTCGCGAGGATCGCTAGGATTGTGACCTGCTGAAGCAAGGGAGGCGGAGGGTCAACTCTACTACGACATTTGCGTTGGATTCCAGGTTGGTCTTCATAATCCACCTTTTAGTATACAACTAGGAACTTGCGTAGCAGCGTGGATTGATTGTTGCTAGACCCATTTTGGGCTAGTGGGATCGCCTCTGTTTGCAGAGGGGATTTACCTGTTCAACAGGGCTGAGCAACATAACATTTGTAGCTGCAGAGTTCACATTATCATGGACGAGAAGCTTCAATATCTTATTTCTTGGAATGATGGGAAAGGCACTAATAGTATGGCTAAGGCGAGGGCTCTAGCGAGCCTCCTTGCCTTCTGTGTGTTTTTTGATATTCAGGAAATTTCAATTTATGGTGACTCCAAAACAATGATTGATCAGGTCACGGGTGCCTGCCACATTAGTAGTCCTCATTTGGTAGGTTTGATGGACAGGATAATGTTATTCTGGGGGCGCATGAGAGATTGCTCCATTCACCACATCTACCGTGCCCAGAATCTCCAAGCTGACTATCTGTCCAAGAAGGGTATGTTTTCAGGTTCTGGCTCATGGTCCATGAAGGTTATAGATGGAGAGAATTCCTGCTTCATCTAGGACTTCTCTATCCCTGGTTATTGAGACTCCTTTGGTTTTGTTACAGGTTCTCTTTTCTTCAACTTTTTTGTCTTTTCTTGTATAAATCATGAGTTTTAGCTGTCCTAAAACTCAATCTCATAATTAATATGTACTCATCATGTGATGCTCATATCTTTGGTTTTTGTTTTTCCCGATTGTCTTTCTCTGGATTAGTGATACAGGCTTCCGCTTCCTGGAAGGTTCTCTTCCTTCAAGTTTTGGCCTCGTTGTCTCAAATTCAAGATCTTATGGCTTCTTTTTTGAGCCATTTTTGTACCATCTGGATCTTTTATATTGTCTCAATATAATACTATGAAGCTTTTTCTTTCTGAAAAAATTGTGATAAATCGAAAATAAAAATAACATACTAAAATATATTAGTATGTATTATGTAAATAAATGATATATTAAATATAATGTGGTAAGTGTGTGAAGTATGTAGTAGGTTTATGTAAATAAATTATATATTAAAGTGTGATGTGTTTTAATTATCATAGTTTATAATAATAAATGATAATGGTGTGATGAAATAACGTATTATATACATATATTAAGAAATGTTGAATTCAAAGCTACAGCTACGAGTTTGACTCCGGACTAGAGCATTGATTTCATTTTCTTTCGTTTACAGCATTGCAGAATAAGGCATACGTGTGAGTGTGGTTATATAATGTTTTAACAGTCAATGTCAAATGTAAAACCTGTGACAGCGCAAGCATAACCCGTGAGGTTTGAATACGGAGAAGTATTACAAATTTTAGCCTTGGCATGACCGCGACGTCTATCTCTGTTCACATTAATGGTGTTGGCTCACAAGACTGATGTGTAGGTTTTATGTAAAGATTGATGTGAAGTTTGAACCTCATGTTTGGCATTAGATTTTAAATGGCTTTTGTTTAGAGTGTGTTAAGTTTTGATTTTATATTTTAACCGTCACCGTTATACATTAGGGTTTTCTTTATATGGTGCATAACATATAACAATCACGAATATAGTACGTTTACAATCCTTTGCAATCACTTTAAAACGTTATACAATCATTACAATCTTTCTTTTGCATAAGTTTTAAAGTGCGTTAATTGCACATTAGGGTTTTTAAAAGTGCTGATTTAAATGCATATGGTGTGAATTTTAGTGTAAATATTTAATAGTGTGAGTTTTAGTGTGATGCGTATAGTAATAATTAAATAGTTTAATATTAACATATATATTATTTATTTAGTTTAATATTAGTAGAAATATTATCTAATATATGTATATTATTTAGGATTTCATATTGTATTAAGAAATTTAGTATTGTATATATTTAGAGGACCATTAAACATCGTAGCATTAGGATCATGCATATTCATGTGTAAATAATAATATAGGATTATAGTGTGAATATTCTTCTATGGTTTTTAGTGTGATTAAAGTCTCATTTGTATAGTGTGAATATTATTCTTAGTGTGATTTGCATAGTGCGATTTTGGTGTGATTATTGCTAGCTTGCAAGTGTCTAAGTGCAAATAGGAAGTGTGTTTTCACTTTGAGAAGCTGTGTAACCTGTGTACCATAGCTTAGGATATGATTATCTAGATTAATTTCTTTTCCATTACATAGATGTTTTTGATTTCAAGAGTTTGCATTCTCATTTTAGTTGGTTTCAATTAAGTTGTCAGCTTTTAGTTTGCTTGTGAGATAGATGCTTAAGTAATTGTTTTGCACTTAACAACAAGAAGGAAACTTATATACTATGATCGTTAAGCTGAGCCAAAACGCAGTGCAACTCGTGTTTATGAGCCCTGGGTTGACAATTAAATATTAGGAGGATTAATCTAACAATTAAATCTCCCAACAAACTTCAAAAGGAGCAACATCCCACAGTTCCTCATCCGTGAATGGATAGATGTTGTAGGGAAGGTGGCATTGTTGGCTAACGCGAAGATCTCGTCCTTGGTGAAGCTACCCAATAGTGTACGACTGCAGGATGTGTTGTAGTCGGTAGGGCCAACCACTTCACGACCTCTGCTGAAATGAGGTTCTTTTGGCTCTTGTTGTCAACAATGAACTGCCGTGGAGAACCCTTCACCCGCATCTATGAGTGGAATAGGAATTCCCCCTCCTCTGGATCTTAAGGCACAATCTTCTAGATTTTGGTGGTGACCACAATGGAAATGGGCTTCGCGTCAATGATCTGCTTCCCTTTGTCATTCCCCTTGTCGGGTTTTAATTCAGATTTGGAAAATGCGTCTAACTCGGAAGCCTTCAGCGCGGCCACCAGTGACTGCCTGGCCCTACACTCACTTGTGTTGTTAATGGAGCTCTTACAGAACTCACACCACTTTCCCGTGTCCTTCTTTATCTTCGTGCTATTGTTAGTTACTTATGTCTTTGGAGGGTTATTCTGGGTCGCCCTGCATTGGCTTTTCCCTTTGCTCTGCAATTTGGGGTGCATTTCCCTTGCTTCAGATTCGCAAATCCAAAGTCTCACTTTTTCTGTTTAAAATTCTGCTCAATCTTGACAACATATCGGTATGTCGTTCCGAGTTAGGAGATGTCCAAGAACTCCATTTCATCTTGGATATACCTATGTAAGCAGTCGTGGTACTTGAGTACTAAATGTTTCTCAGAATCCTTGATACCCAACTTCGTTCGAAGGGTATGAAAAACATTGGTAAACATCGACACGTATTGGTCCCTTTCCTACCGCAACATGGTCCACTCTATGTATTTATCATCATAGCTCCTAACAGGGTATTAATGCTCCTTGATGGCATCCCATAACGAATTCTGAGTGGGTGCAGCCGAAAATAGTGAGGGTGTACCTTCGTCCTTCTTCTCACAGTAGGTTTCCCACCAGTCCTTGACGTGGGGGTGGCTTTGAGAAGTGCAATAGTAATCAATTCCCAGCTGATGAAAAAAAAAAAAAAAAATCATGAATAAAAAAAGATCCTTCTAGCATATTTAACCATTTATCCACAACGTCCGCATCTATTTGACCCTCAAATATGGGGATGTCAAAGTAAACGTGTACCTTAAAGGGTATGGTGCTTCCAGAGTAGCTGTTGGAAGGATATGTGTCTCCCTTGGGTAGCCGCTCAAGGATATCGGCAAAGTTTTCCATCATCACGTTCCCTTTTCACTCGAGGACTTCTTTGAGAAAGATTTTGAAAGGATCTTTGTTCCCCTCGTCTTTCTTCTCTTCCTCCATGGGAGGTCGTCAGGATTTGCGAAGCTGGTCTTGCAAAGGTTTGATCAGTTCAAGCCCTAACTCCTTATACCCCGACCTCATTGGCAACATGCAAAGAAAAACAGAGAAAGAGAAGACCGCTTGGATACCACTGATCAAAATTTAAACAAGAACGCAACAAATTACATATATAACCATAAATATAGAGATGGAGCAGAAATAACACATCAATTCATTAATATCAAATACTGAAATGTGCTTACAAACATAATGGAAATAAGACTAGCTTTGGCGATGGTAGCTTATATATGAGAAGAGATGTGGTGGCTACATGCCTTTGAATTGTGTTACAATTAGGCTCAGAGGCCTATATATCTTTGAGAAATAATGGAAAACCATAAACATCCAAAAACCTAACCCTAGGAGATGAAGCGCCAAAACTATGGGCCATGTTTTGGTAAATTGGTACCTCAACTTCCTAGGGTCGTAACTTTGGCATATAGTCTCTGTTTGATGCACACAATACCTCATTAGAAATATCTATCGGAGGACTACAACTTCCGAGTGACCAACAATGGTTTTGGTTTTCCCAAAAAAATGTCGCCTAGGTCCTCAACATGGCTCCAGAAGTTTAGGACCCGAAAAAACTACCAAAAATAGTAAATTGTGCTACAATTAAGGAAACTAAAAAACTGAAAGAGACAGTGGTGGGGGTCCAAGTGGAATAGGTGGGTGGCCACCAACATCCACCTGGATCACTGAGGGTTGCAACTTTGTCATCAGATTTCAGGCCCCACTTCCATAACTGGAACTTGAAGGTTGGGTCATGTCATAGTAGCACTCATCTCATGTTTACCCTGCAGGGATTCTGAAAGCAGGTAAATATGGGAGGAGGCATTACAGCAACACCGTGGCATGTGCTTAAAAAAGCTTCATATACTTATTATCCTTCTCCCCTATGAAAAGTTGAGGTAGGACTAGTCTTATGTTGATGTGTTTCAAGTCGAGCAATGAATAGAAGACAATATACCTTTAACTAGGATAAATGGTGAATTCGAGACAATCTACATGGAAAATAAATACTTCCTAAAAGGCTGAGATCCCTATCTTAAGGATTAAACCTGAACAAAGAAGTTGGAATTCTACCAGTGTGTCGAAAAGTGTTGACACTATGATCAACACCCTCCAAAATTTTGCCTATAATTGAATTTTGGAGCCTACTAAGGATCGTATGATTTGTCATTCTATGGTCACCTCATTGTCGATTGATCTTGTCTGAAGTATTTAAGTCTTATTCATGATTTCTAACTGTCAACCTATGTTAACATTTAGTGCAGACTCTTCAATGACACTCTCCCTCACATTGATTGCAGTTGTATTTCTTTTTTGGTGAGTTTTCTCAAATGTCGCTTTGGCACACCTTTGTTTTCGCAAGTGTCACTTTCACGTTTGCGACAATCATTTTTTATTGCTTTCATTTGAACAAATGTCATTCTCATGTTATCTTTTCTCTCCATGTGTCGCTTTCACTTTCTTGAGCCTTTGCAAGTGTCATTTTATCTTTATCTTACTTTCGCAAGTGTCATCTTGTGGTTAGGGATGTGTCACATCTAGTCCAAGAGAATCATTTGCACATTCTTGAAGGGAATTTCTGATGCATTATCTTGCACTATAGTGTTCTTTCCGTCACAAATACATGAATTAGACACATTCCCCAAGTCTCTAGCATTGTTTCACTTGTGTCGTCACTTGTGTCGCAAAGTGTATCTTAAGTGTCGCACTTGGAGTTAAGTATTGTACTACTAGTATTTCAATAGGAACCTGTTGATTGTGGGTGATAAATGCTTCCTTGTTGAGTAGTTGATCATATATAGGTGTGTGATCATGTTAGAGTCATGTTTTGGTTCCATCTCTTGCCTCTTGGATCCCACAATCATTTTCTACAATTGATCCTTCTCCAGTCAACCTCCTCCCAGACTGCCTCCTTGAACTATGAATTATGCAGTCATATGCCTTAGTCATCCTATCATGCCTCTTGGAACTCTACAATGTGCAGTTACTACCTCCATGGACAACATATTGCATAGTCACATTGCTCAATCAACCTCTTGCCTTTAGAAATTGCGCAACTTTCTCCTCTAGTCAGTCTTTCATTATGCATTATGCGGTTTTAGTCAGCAGTATATCTCTCTGCTTCTTTGAACAACGCAACCATGCAATCTAGTGGCTCAGTATCTCCCTTGAACTGTGTATTTGACAATCATAGTGAGCAATCCCTCCCTGTTTGCCTCTTTGACTTGCTGAACTATGCAATCTTCAGTCACTAGCTTCCCTGAGTTGTGTGTTTCATAGTGAGAGTGAGCAAGCCTTTATAACTATCTCACCTAGTTTCTCAACTACACAGTCATTGTTCCTCCTTGTATCTTAGAACTGCGCACTGTGTAGTTTCAGTGAGCAGTCTTCACCGTTATCTCCTTAACTCCCTCAACTGCACAATATTCCTTCTCTGACCCCCCGATACTACGCATTGCACATGCACAATCACCAAACCATCATTCTTGCCTCCTGGAACAACACATTGCACAATCCCTTGGCCTCCTCCTTAGTCTAGTACCACATTCCAAATCAATGAGTACATTCCATGGAAAATCAGTTAGACTAGGAGTTTTATGGACTAATTTTGTCTTGTCATGAGTGAATTACATCTTCAGTTATTGTATCCTAACATGACAGGATGATGCTTAGGAGATCATATGAGAAGACAATTGTGAAGCTAGAACCATGAAAAAGTCATCAAACAAGAAGGTGAAGGGACAATAGCTTACGATAGAAGATCAAAGATCAGGATTGCATGAATACTCCATACCATTAAGTGCCTTGGAGGATGAAGATGAATCACATGCAAGACCTTCCATGAAGACATGAAGTAAGCAATAAGAAGAGAAGTTTGGCTTGGACATATCATCATGAGGATCTTAGTCATATTTTTCCAATTCATGGCTTGTACAAGTGTCCTCAAAATATCATGTGTCAATGAGTCTTGCCACATGGCGTCGAGTGTAATTATGTATTTCAAAAATGGAAAAACATAAATTTGTGGAAGCCCAAGTGTCACATGTGGAATACGAAAGGTCACACATAGACTAAAGAGTCACTAGGAAAAGTCCAAGAGTCTTGTCTAAGTTCAAGAGTCACTCGGAAATCCAAGAGCCGTGAGGGAAGCTCAAGAGTCATGAAGATATGAAAGTTCATTCCTCTTGTTATAAATACACCCTCATAACTCAAGAAAACGGATTTTGGATGCTTAGCCTTTGAAGAGCTAGGCTTGGCTTCTCTAGCTTAGCGTAGGAGAGAAGATCGTTCTTTGGAGAAGCAAGAAGAGACTTAATGTTCCACTATTGGAGCTAGTGGCTTGCCACTGTAATTGTGTACTTGGATCTTTCACTTAATAATCAAAAGCTCATTGAGCCAAAACATTTTCATGCATGTATATTTAATATTATAAGACTATTCTTTAGATGTTTATGGTATGTGTTATGTTCATATGTACTAAAAAAATGAACTACTTCATTGGCTTTAGCACTTATCTTGTTGAAAGAGTTTTATATTTGCTTTAATGATCATTGCACCTATGTGAACTATTTCACTAGATAACTAATGAATCTTTCCTTGCTCTCGTGTGCCTCTCTTAGGATAATACTATTACTTTCCTTCTAGAGTCTCAATCTTTACTTCCCTCTCATGAAAGTCTCCTTTTACACATTGCAATCAGTGTTTCACAGTGCCAACTTACTTGCTGATTTCAAAGGTTATATGCATACTATTTTATGTTATCCATTGTAGCTAAGGCAAACCTTAGAGTTATGGTGGCTGGGATGATACTCTGAATGGGGAATTTCGTCAAACATATGGTAAACATGAGACCTAGAGGTCATGAATGCATATCTGATCATAAGAGTCTGAGATTCATCTCAGAATCACCAATAAGGTTTAATTCGCTCTCAATATAGTTGCAATAACACTTGTTAGTCCATGCATTCATCAACCATTAGTTAACTTATAGAATTGTGAACAAGATCCATAGCTAGAACACGTCATAGAAACATGCATATAACTAGCATACAACCAAAATAGGAACCTTGACAAATTTGCCACGAAATCAACATAATAACAAGTACATGTGCTCATTAATCACACTATGAAAATAACTCTTAATTACATATGCAAAAGCCAACCAAGTCAACAACTTCCACGTACCACTCGACCATATATTGGGCTAAACCAAATATTTATTTCAGCCAATCACCCCCTTGGCATATTCTAAGCAAGAATGTGGGTTCTCATGGGATAAACCAAGACTTAAACAACCAAGGACTCCGGAGGTTAAACCACCTCAAGCTACCGTAATCTCACCTAAACTGGTTACGAGATCACAAAACCAAAACAAGCTTGGATGCCTCAGGATTCCTTCCCCACTCCTTGAGGAATTTTTCCTATCTCCACCCACCTATTGAGGGCTTCCAGGAGAAAACAATCTCCACCCAAAACCCATGGGAATTTTCCTGGGACCACCTCACCTGGATCCAAAACCTTTTGGCAATCCAAAGCTCAACCAATAATGAATCATCACACCATGATTATCCAGGAAATCAAAAGGCAAGGCTAAAACCACTATCAAACCAGGAAAAACCTATGTCAATGATAACAAATGAATCAAATAAACAAATGCAGGTGCCATGCATTCACACCTCAACTAGGAAATCACACATGCAACCTGTCACCTGCAAAATCCTTCTATTGAAGTTGTTGATCTAGCCTTCCTTTGCTATCCCTCTACTTTCCTTTCTTGTCCTTTTCCTTCCTTTGCTTTCTTGTTTGCCTTTCTCCAAGTCCAAGTGAATGCTAAAGTGCTCCAAAAATTCTCTAAGTGTGCAAGAGCGTAAGAGAACCAAATCTAAAACGGCTAAAACTGACAAAGTTAAACCTGCAAAGGTTGTGAACTATTTCGTTGGTTCCTTTTTTATCATTGATGCCTTTTTTTTCTTCATTTTCCTCTAATTTTCCTTGCATACAAATTTGTGTCTCTTCACCTCCATTTTCTCATATTTTCCTTTATTTTCATAATTAAATGAGAATTATTTCCTCTTTTCCTCTTCCAATGTCTTTACTAATGCCTTTGCCATAATAAACCACAAGTGATGCCCATTGTAATGCATGCCCAACATTTATCTTGGAATATGTGTCCCATGACCTTGGTCTATATTATTTTTTTCCCTTTACTATCCTTTATTACATGAAACTTTAACCCAGGGTTGTTACAATTGCTCAGCTACCAACGATCCCAGACAATACCCCGACGGAGTCACCTCAAGGAGACACAAGCATCGCTTCGATGCCAGCAAGCTTGTTCAATACCCCAGCGAAATCACTTCAAGGAGACACAAGCATCGCTTCGCTGCCAACAGGCCTGTCCAATACCCTAATGAAGTTTCTTGCTTCACCTCTATGCGAAGGAACCCTTTCTCTTCTTCACCCTTTATTTTATTTTCTTAAATATATGCTTGAAGCATTTATTAAATATTTGTAGTACAGGTGGAAGAAGGGATCCTGGCTTATTGAGAGCAAGAGAGGTTGTTACTTGTTTAAGGGATTTGAAAGATAACTTAAGTTAATATGCTCTTTTTAAAGTTTTTCTCCTCTCCCTTCTCTTCTTGGTTGAGTTGACATGTTGAAAAACCATTCAATACAAGGTTGAGTCAGAATAAATATCATAATAAAGATATTGGCTTCGTAGTTCAACCAAAGGTTTTTCGTCCAGAACGAATTATATTTTTCATTCAGACATCATCGACTTTAAATACATGTAAACCTGAATAGAGAATATGTAACATATTAGCCAACCATTGTTCGTAGTCACAATTTATCCTTTTCAAATTTTTCCACATTGTCTTTTGAGCCAAAAGGAGCACCTTCCATGCAAGGCCTTATTAAGCAAAACATAAAAGAAAAACATGACAAATCAAGAAAACAAGACCAAAACAACAAGCAAAAGGAAAAGTGAATTGAAAAGCAACATGCAAGACAAAATAAGAAAACAAAGGAGAGACTGAAGGAGAGCAAATGCAAATTGAGCATGCAAGGGAATCTATAATACAATTAGACCTATTCCTAATCTAACCAGCTAGAAGGTCAAGGATAAATGTAATGAAATTTCCAATGTAGCCAGCATCACTGATCCTGACCTGCAATCTCAAAGATACGAGCAATTATAACCAATATAAAACTATGTGCAAAAGAAAAGATAAGAACTTGAAAATATTGCACCAAAGATCGAAGGACTTTGCTAGATGCAGAATATGTGCCATAACAAATAACTTTAACCAATCTGCAACCTTAACTTTCTTATTAGAATGACAATGATACAAACCTCAAAGGCCTCTTGGTATTGTACCTGCATCTGTGTTGTCTTTCTTGGCAAACATTAAGAAAGATTGAAGCTTATTATTAAAAAGGGGGCTTGCTAAGTAAGATGCTTTTAGGAAATCATAGATTGGATCATGACATTCAAAATCATCCTCTTGAAAACCCTAAAGTATTTAAGAAGATAAATTTTTAATTAATGGCATGGAATCAGGATGATAATCTTGTAAGGAAAAATAAATATGATCATATTCAGAAAGCTTGTAAAGATGGTAAGGACCTGACATAACCATTAGCGAAGGCTAAAGTACCTCAACTGCTTGACAAGTATCTGAATAGTGAGATGTTAAAACATAAAGGTCAATCAATGGAAAACAACTACCATGCAATATAATGGTGGGAAAATTATTAGTTGAATGGAAATTATTAGAACCAACATTATGATCAGATCAACCAATTAAAACATAAGATTCTTGGTTAGGAGACAAGAAAGATTGATCAAATTGAACAACTTTGCAAATGCTTTGAATACCAAAATCATCTTCCTCATACGTTGAATGTGGTAATCCATTTACCTGTAACTGGTTATAATCATTGAATGAATTGAAGACGAATTTGAGTGAAGACGAATTTGATCCACCAAAAAACCCAAGCATTGTTTTTGTAAGGACCAGTTTTATACCAAGTGTAAGGACCAGTTCTATACTATA
>APFE031334016.1:0-15696 GCA_000404065.3 Pinus taeda | reverse complement strand
TCCAAGAACTTAGAGAGCAGAAGGGGAGTTGTTCACGTATGCCTCCCGGGACGAGCATGGCCAACATTACCGCTCATCTGCTACCGAGTGGGGATGGAGAGAAGGTGAAAATCGGCCACCCTACGAACGACCCAAGGCCATCGTTCAGGCGAACCTGAAAACACAACTCGATTGCCAACCCACCTTTCACACGGAAAGAAAACCTGTCGCTTGTATCATCTGGAGGGGCACGAGGGGACCAAGACGAGCCAGGGAGCCACACCACAACAACCCATACAGCTCCAAGAACTTGGAGAGCAGAAGGGGAGTTGTTCACGTATGCCTCCCGGGACGAGCATGGCCAACATTACCGCTCATGCGCTACCGAGTGGGGATGGAGAGAAGGTGAAAATCGGCCACCCTACAAACGACCCAAGGCCATCGTTCAGGCGAACCGAAAACACAACTCGATTGCCAACCCACCTTTCACACGGAAAGAAAACCTGTCGCTTGTATCATCTGGAGGGGCACGAGGGGACCAAGACGAGCGAGGGAGCCACACCACAACAACCCATACAGCGTGGAGAGCAGAAGGGGAGTTGCTCGCATATGCCTCCCAGGACGAGCATGGCCAACATTACCGCTCATGCGCTACCGAGTGGGGATGGAGAGAAGATGAAAATCGGCCACCCTACAAATGACCCAAGGCCATCGTTCAGGCGATCCTGAAAACACAACTCGATTGCCAACCCACCTTTCACACGAAAAGAAAACCTGCCGCTGGTATCATCTGAAGGGACAAGGGAGAGCCGGGAAAACGAGCTGCACGAACGTGCACAAAACCAACCTCGGGTCACAACTTAGCCTTTTTTTGATACGAGCTGTTTCGCCCGGGTGTGCCCTCGCCCGACCCGCCTTGTCACGCCCCTACTACTTTTTTTCGTTTCGTAAGGGGTGCGGCACCACTTTTGCCGGGTTTCGGGCAAAGTGGACTACGCCTTCCACTAATTCAATTTCCGATTTAATGTTACTTCTGTTAAATTCTCCACAACTTAAACAATCATATAATTAACATACCCATGAATCTGTTAACTTATAAAATCGTTCAACAATTATAACTTAAACAGCATCCACAATAAACTTCAATACACATGAATATATTGGGTGGAACCAGTCCCCGAACGAACTGCGTTCCAAAACTGTTCTTTTATAATTCAATAAACAGAGTTACAATGTGCGTGAGCTTTCAAGCCTCACGACTTTAGAACTGGCCCGCGGCCAAACCCAACCGAATTACAGTTTGAACGACCTGCGTTCCTTCACCCGACTGTCGCACAGTCATTTGTGTGGATAGACCGAACAGTCCACCCGTAACCTTATCGTTCGGTCGCATCGAACTTCTGAATGAGCCCGCGGCTCTTTGTCGAACTGTTACAGAGCTTGACCTCGGCGAGAGTATAGTCGCACGACTTCTGCGCTGTCTCAACCGAACTGTCAACCCGTCTTCGTTCGCTGTCACCCGACATGTCTCTACACCCCGGCTCTTCGTTCACCCTTGGCCTGCAGTCGCACTGCACTATCCCCGACCTCTTCGCCACTTCGCAAGACAAGTCACCTTCACATTTCGCACTTCGTTGCTTTGTGCCGGTTCCTTGAGAGATAGATCAAAGACCGAATGATAAGATGATCGAATTCGACTTGATGATTTTCCATTTGCAATGCTCCCCTTTATATATGAGTTCACCGCCTTATTATGAGGGCGTCGGTCCACAAGCCGACCCCATATATTGTTTATTTTAATTAGCGCCCGCCGATTTAACTTCTTTCTCGAACCATCGTGGGTGTCGTTCCATTGCGGGTCGGCCTTCGTATACGAAGCCGCCCACGCAAGGAACGTATAAACCTCCGTCGCTTTGTTACGTGCGCCCACACTTGGTCCATCACTTGTCAATCTACCATCCGTTTGTTCGCCCAATCGTTCGGATCATCGAACGTCCCAGTTACGTGCGCCTATGCTTCGTTCGGGCTTTCGTGCCACCTACATTGCCACGGTCATGCCCCCTTTCGTGTCAAACTTCCAAACGAATGTCGGTCGGGTGGTTATGTTCACCATCGTTTGGGCCGCCCGTCGTCGTGCGGAGCGCCCGGTCCTCCGGTCGTTACATCCTCCCCCACCCTATTTCGTTGTCGTCCCGACAACCTCCACACCATCATGCCCTCTTCGGCCTTCCGTACCAAGTCGCCCTCCCGTTTTGTGATCCTGTGCACTGTCCGGGAGTATGTATCCCATACTACATCAAGTCGTATATCGACTCGGCTCCTCAATGTTTCGGACCTCCAAGTCATCATGTGTGGACCTCCGTGCAAGTGTTAAGCAACACTTATCGTTTCGGTCCCTGGCTCAATCCGTGTGGGAACCCCACTATTTTGTTGCCCTTCAGACCAACCTGCCTAATCACCATACGGGCTCACTGCCTTGAGCAGCCAACGGTGAGCCCGGGTCCCTGTTTCGTTTAAGCCGACTTCGACGAGCCTGGTGGGTCTCTACCAAACCATTCGACCCATGCATCTGGATCCTCCATCTCTAACCGTCGTAAGTATGCTTCTTGGTCCTCCTCCTGAGCTGCCCGTTTAGCATACATTTCGTCCATCTCATCCTCTTCTTCTATTCTCTCCAGCCTCCTTGTCAATTCTAGGATGCTGTCCGAGAGCGCCTTGATGACTAAGTCTTGTTCGGCGAACCTTACTTCCATGCTGGCAAGTTTCTTGTTCATCTCTTCGTTTCTTTCCACCTGCATTCCCCCCAATCTATGATCTCTCTTGGTCACGCCCACAGTAGGTACTCCTATTGGTACGTCCGACCTCCCGTCATAGATGTAAAGTTTCCTCAGGTGAGGCACTACCATGGCTTCATGTTGCTTCATGAACTCCATCCCCAATACTGCCTCGTAATCGTCAATCTGCACTATGGTGAAGTCCACCTTCCCGGACCATTCACCTATTACCGTTTCTATTTTTTCTGCTATACCCAGAATTGCCGTTGGAGGGGAATTGACGGTCTTCATGTGTGCGTCCACGGGCACAAATTTTAGACCCAATTTCCTTACAATGTCTTCGCTCATGAAGTTGTGCGAAGCTCCGCTGTCCACCATCGTGCGTACCTTAACTCCGCCAATCTCCATGTTCACGTACTCCAATCTATTCCTCTCAGGGTTTCTTCTAGAGGTAACTTCTGCCGCTGCCGAGGCCCCGAGAATCTACATCATACCGATAGATGTGTCCTCCTCTTCCTCTTCTTGAACGGCCGCTGTTACTTTCGGTTTCGAGCTGCAATTTCTTGCTATATGCGGTCCTTCGCATATCCAGCATTTCAAGGGCTTTTTCTCCTTTGCCGAGTTCTCTCCCCTTGAAGTGCTTTCTTTCTTCTTTTCCTTCAGTTTCTCTGGCTTCCTTTTCTCATTGGAAGTTTCGTCGTAGTGGTCCACAAGTCTGTCAACCGCTGCAAAAGCTTCTTCAAGCGTTCTGATTCTCTGCCTTTTTACTTCGTTCCGAGCCCATGGCTTCAGCCCAATGATAAAGTTGAAGACTTTATCTTTCTCGGACATATCGGGCAGTTCCAAAACCGCACTTGAATACTCCTGCTGGTACGTTTGTAGACTCCCTGTTTGCTTGATGTACTTAATTCGGGACCTTGCTTCCCACGTCTCGTCCTGTGGACTAAAGTGAGTCTGCATGGCCTTCTTCATGTCATCCCAGGAGGTGATGTCCTCTGCGCTGCCGTTAGCAACTTGATCCGCCCTCCTTCTCCACCACATCTTTGCGTCGTTTGTCAGGAATTGAGCAGCCACCTTGACCTGCGCTTCGCCTTGGGTTAGGTTCAATCTCTCGAGGTACTGCTCCATATCCCACAAAAAGTTCCCGAGAATCTTCGCGCTCCTTGCTCCGTCGTATGATTCCGGTTCTTTGAATTTCACGTGAGGCACTCCCCCACCCGAATTGTGTCTTACAGCTCTCTTCAGCACCACTATTTCATCCTTGGCTTCTTCAAGAGCTTGAACTGCTTTGTTGAGGGCCGCCTTCAAGTTCGCAATTTCTGCTAGTCCTTGGTCTCTTGACTCCTCAACCTCTTTCACCCTTTCCTCAAGTTGAGTATTCCAAAGATCTTGGTACTCGTATTTGGTCTTGAGTTCTTCAATTATGTCTTCCCGTTCCTTTCTTAAGGATGTCACCTCTTGGTTCCAAGAGCTTTGTAGACTGTCCACCCGTTCGATCACCTTGTCAACGAACTTGGGTGTCATTTCCCTCGACTCATCCTTCGTTATGTGGTTTCCGGCTTGAGAACTGGCAGCCATCTTCTTTTGCGATCTGGTTCCCACCATTCACCGTTCGCACTTGCTAATCTGTTCACCTGTCAACCGGCTCTCCAACCGATGTCTGCACCTGCTAACCTGTTCACCTGCTAACCGTGCACTTCAACCCTGCAACTGTCTTCGTTCACCAGCTCCGCCTGAGCTCTGATACCATCTGTCATGCCCCTACTACTTTTTTTCGTTTCGTAAGGGGTGCGGCACCACTTTTGCCAGGTTTCGGGCAAAGTGGACTATGCCTTCCACTAATTCAATTTCCGATTTAATGTTACTTCTGTTAAATTCTCCACAGCTTAAACAATCATATAATTAACATACCCATGAATCTGTTAACTTATAAAATCGTTCAACAATTATAACTTAAACAGCATCCACAATAAACTTCAATACACATGAATATATCGGGTGGAACCAGTCCCCGAACGAACTGCGTTCCAAAACTGTTCTTTTATAATTCAATAAACAGAGTTACAATGTGCGTGAGCTTTCAAGCCTCACGACTTTAGAACTGGCCCGCGGCCAAACCAAACCGAATTACAGTTTGAACGACCTGCGTTCCTTCACCCGACTGTCGCACAGTCGTTTGTGTGGATAGACCGAACAGTCCACCCGTAACCTTATCGTTCGGTCGCACCGAACTTCTGAACGAGCCCGCGGCTCTTTGTCGAACTGTTACAGAGCTTGACCCCGGCGAGAGTATAGTCGCACGACTTCTGCGCTGTCTCAACCGAACTGTCAACCCGTCTTCGTTCGCTGTCACCCGACGTGTCTCTACACCCCGGCTCTTCATTCACCCTCGGCCTGCAGTCGCACTGCACTATCCCCGACCTCTTCGCCACTTCGCAAGACAAGTCACCTTCACATTTCGCACTTCGTTGCTTTGTGCCGGTTCCTTGAGAGATAAATCGAAGACCGAATGATAAGATGATCGAATTCGACTTGATGATTTTCCATTTGCAATGCTCCCCTTTATATATGAGTTCACCGCCTTATTATGAGGGCGTCGGTCCACAAGCTGACCCCATATATTGTTTATTTTAATTAGCGCCCGCCGATTTAACTTCTTTCTCGAACCATCGTGGGTGTCGTTCCATTGCGGGTCGGCCTTCGTATACGAAGCCGCCCACGCAAGGAACGTATAAACCTCCGTCGCTTTGTTACGTGCGCCCACACTTGGTCCATCACTTGTCAATCTGCCATCCGTTCGTTCGCCCAATCGTTCGGATCGTCGAACGTCCCGGTTACGTGCGCCTATGCTTCGTTCGGGCTTTCATGCCACCTACATTGCCACGGTCATGCCCCCTTTCGTGTCAAACTTCCAAACGAATGTCGGTCGGGTGGTTATGTTCACCATCGTTTGGGCCGCCCGTCGTCTTGCAGAGCGCCCGGTCCTCCGGTCGTTACACGCCTGAACGAGTTCACCTGAACAACCCGCCCGGACGAGTTCACCCGAACGACCCGCCCGAACGAGTTCACACGCGCGCCCTCAAACGACTCACCGAAACGAAGGGACAAGGGAGAGCCGGGCAAACGAGCTGCACGAACGTGCACAAAGCCAACCTCGGGTCACAACTTAGCATTTTTTGATACGGGCTCGTTCGCCCGGGTGCGCCCTCGCCCGCACCGCCTGAACGAGTTCACCCGAACGACCCGCCCGAACGAGTTCGCACGCACGCCCTCAAACGAATCACCCAAACGAACGGACAAGGGAGACATGGGCAAACGAGCTGCACGAACGTGCACAAAGCCAACCTCGGGTCACAACTTTGCATTTTTTGATACGGGCTCGTTCGCCCGGGCGCGCCCTCGCCCGACCCGCCCGAACGAGTTCACCGGCACGACCCGCACGAACGAGTTCGCACGAACGCCCTCAAACGACTCACCCAAACGAACGGACAAGGGAGAGCCGGGCAAACGAGCTGCACGAACGTGCACAAAGCCAACCTCGGGTCACAACTTAGCATTTTTTGATACGGGCTCGTTCGCCTGGGCGCGGCCTCCCCCGACCCGCCTTGTAACGACTGGAGATCTGGGCGCTCCGCACGACGGAGGGCGGCCCGAACGAAGGCAAATACAACCACTCACCCGATGACCGTTTGGAGACCCGACACGGAACGAACAAACATGGGCGCACACACACGGGTCGTTGACACCCCGAACGGGTGGGCGAACGGACGGGTGGACGACATGACGGAGAAGTAACCAAAGTGTGGGCGCGCAGGCAGCAAACGTGGGCTTATACGTCGCCTTGCGTGGGTGGCTTCGTGCAAAGCCGACCCGCAAGGGACCACACACGCAAACGGTTCAACTTCCGATTGAGTCGGTTGGGCGCTCAACGATTAAACAAATGCTATTTGGGGTGTCGGCTTGGAGGACGACGCCCTTCCCTTGGCGGTGGATCACATATATATAGAGGCGCATCGCAAGGGAGAAAATCATCAAGTTCGATCACTCATAATCATTCGGTCTTCGTCCTATCTCTCAAGGATCCTACACGAAAGCAACGGAGTGCGATATTTGAAGGAGACTTGACCGTGGGAGTGGTGAAGAGGTCGGGGGTGGCGCAGTGCGACTGCAGGCCGAGTACGAGTGTAGAGCGAAGGTGTGGGTTCGTATACCCGAACGACTGCGGGTCGTTCACAAATTGGACAGTTCAGCGAAGTGCCAAAAGGCCGCGGGTCTTTACTACAGCGCACAGATTCGGACATTGGCCACGGGCAAACATAACAGCAGGGCGCCGAGGCGCACGAGATACGACGGTCATCAAAACTGTGAACGCCGGGCAAAGGCCGCACGGCAGTGCTTGGGTGCCGACAGTCGGTTAAGGCTCGGGTAAACAGGGAGACAGTTGTAAAAGTCGTGAGGCTCGCGGAGCTCACGCACATTGTAAAACCAGACTTTGCGAAAGTTATAAAAAGGTTTTCAGAGGCGCCGGCCGTTTAGAACCGGGCCTCCTTTAAATATCGTGTGCAAGTGTTATCGTGTGACGGTTTATTATTATTGTTATGGTTATTGCTGAATGGTGTTTTAATTGTTGTTAATTATACATCGGTATATCGGCTATAAGTTAAAAGATAACATTGAAGAATAATAAACGTAACACGGTTAATAAGTAAATTGGTGTTAGAAGTCGTAGAAGAGGCGTAGTCTACTTTGCCCGAAACCCGGCAAAGGTAGTGCCGCACGGCCCTTGCGAAAGAAAAAAGTAGCGGGGGCGTGACAGATGGTATCAGAGCTCAGGCAGAGCTGGTGAACGAAACAGTGACAGGGAAGGACGCACAGGTTGACGGGTGAACAGGTTAGCAGGTGCGGATATCGGTTGGAGAACCGGTCAGAAGGAAACACAGGTGTGTCACATTCGGTTGGACGAACAGGTGACAGGTGCGCGCAACAATGGAAAAGCAAGTGGTGATCGAGCAAGAGGAGCTCGACTACATAGAGCGGTTGGGGATGCGCTACCGAGAACATCCAGAGGAATTTCGAAAGATTAACGGGTACGTGGTAGGTACATACGAATCGGAAATAGAAGAAGTATATGGTGACGAAGGAACGATGAAGGCTGGACTTGAAATTAATCAAGTAGAACCAGGATCGTGCGACTTGTCGGCATGGGCAGGTGAGGAGGAGGACACTCACGACGACGAAAGTTCGATAGAGACAAAACTTGAAGGCGCTCGAGATGAGCCAGATTCGAATCGTTTACCGGCATGGATGAACGATGAATCTCATATGGACAAACAAGACTTGGCGAGTCTGGGCGAAGGCGGAAGGAAACTTTTGTCTACCTTACACGAGTTGAGACGGAAGATAAAAGAGAGACCTCGCATCCGTGAAGGACTTGCAGCCTTGGTGGAAAACGTTGAAAAAGAACTTCTTAAACTTTGTCGAGGGATGGAGCAGGATCGGATTATGAGGCGCATGATCGATGAGACTGCGGGTTGGTATGAAGAAGAGGAAAGAAGTCTCGCAGACATACCAGCGGCACGAGGAATGACAAGTGCTGCCACGGTTCGGAGGGAGCTAGGTGAACCAGGTCGTTCAGACTTGGGCGGAAAAGAAAATGTTGCAGGCGGAGGTATGGCCGAGGGGGAGCTTGAAGTGAATCAAGCTGAACCGCAATCCGGTTGCAGACATACAAGTATGGCTGAGGGTGCTCTTGCGAAGAGACCTCGCGGCAACATTGCAGGAAGTTCAAAGAGGCATTTGGTAGAGGAGCCGAGGACGGGAATGGGCAAATTCAGCTTGCCTATACAAGAAGGCGCCTTGCCATGGAGATGCACGACAGAACTTTATGAGAAGAAATGAGAGGCAACAACGGATGAAGAGAAAGAACCAGTTGTTCAAACACTTACCGGTAACACCTTGGGTCGGCCAGGAGGGCTGGAGTTGGTGGGAAACGATAGCAGAAAAAGTAAGGTATGTAGAGGACCAAACATCCAAGAGGAGGGTCGGAAGACACATCGGCGGAATTCAGAGGAGAGAAGACTCGGCAGGTGGACCGGGTTGATGGACGAAGGTCCGAGCATAGGAGCAGAATTGAAGGACGAGGGTGAGCCACCAGACTCACCTCCTTCGGGGCTCGCTTAGATGAAACAGGAGCCCGGGCTCACCGTTGGATGCTCAAGGCAGTGAGCCCGTATGGTGATTGGGCAGGCAGGTCCGAACGGCAACAGAAAAGTGGGGCTCCCACGAGAATTGAGCCATGGACCGGAACGATAAGTGTTGCTTAACACTTGCATGGAGTCCACACATGATGACTTGGAGGTCCGAAACATTGAGGAGCCGAGTCGATATCCGGCTTGATGTAGTATGGGATACATACTCCCGGACGGTGCACAGGATTACTAAACGGGAGGGCGACTTGGTACGGAAGGCCGAAGAGTGCATGATGGTGTGGAGGTTGTCGGGACGACAACGGAATAAGGTGGGGGAGGATGTAACGACTGGAGATCTGGGCGCTCCGCACGACGGAGGGCGGCCCGAACGAAGGCAAATACAACCACTCACCCGATGACCGTTTGGAGACCCGACACGGAACGAACAAACATGGGCGCACACACACGGGTCGTTGACACCCCGAACGGGTGGGCGAACGGACGGGTGGACGACATGACAGAGAAGTAACCAAAGTGTGGGCGCGCGGGCAGCAAACGTGGGCTTATACATCGCCTTGCGTGGGCGGCTTCGTGCAAAGCCGACCCGCAAGGGACCACACACGCAAATGGTTCAACTTCCGATTGAGTCGGTTCGGCGCTCAACGATTAAACAAATGCTATTTGGGGTGTCGGCTTGGAGGACGACGCCCTTCCCTTGGCGGTGGATCACATATATATAGAGGCGCATCGCAAGGAAGAAAATCATCAAGTTCGATCACTCATAATCATTCGGTCTTCGTCCTATCTCTCAAGGATCCTACACGAAAGCAACGGAGTGCGAAATGTGAAGGAGACTTGACCGTGGGAGTGGTGAAGAGGTCGGGGGTGGCGCAGTGCGACTGCAGGCCAAGTACGAGTGTAGAGCGAAGGTGTGGGTTCGTATACCCGAACGACCGCGGGTCGTTCACAAATTGGACAGTTCAGCGAAGTGCCAAAAGGCCGCGGGTCTTTACTACAGCGCACAGATTCGGACATTGGCCGCGGGCAAACATAACAGCAGGGCGCCGAGGCACACGAGATACGACGGTCATCAAAACTGTGAACGTCGGGCAAAGGCCGCATGACAGTGCTTGGGTGCCGACAGTCGGTTAAGGCTCGGGTAAACAGGGAGACAGTTGTAAAAGTCGTGAGGCTCGCGGAGCTCACGCACATTGTAAAACCAGACTTTGCGAAAGTTATAAAAAGGTTTTCAGAGGCGCCGGCCGTTTAGAACCGGGCCTCCTTTAAATATCGTGTGCAAGTGTTATCGTGTGACGGTTTATTATTATTGTTATGGTTATTGCTGAATGGTGCTTTAATTGTTGTTAATTATACATCGGTATATCGGCTATAAGTTAAAAGATAACATTGAAGAATAATAAACGTAACACGGTTAATAAGTAAATTGGTGTTGGAAGTCATAGAAGAGGCGTAGTCTACTTTGCCTGAAACCCGGCAAAGGTAGTGCCGCACGGCCCTTGCGAAAGAAAAAAGTAGCGGGGGCGTGACACGCCTGAACGAGTTCACTCGAACGACCCGCCCGAACGAGTTCGCACGCACGCCCTCTAACGAATCACCCAAACGAACGGACAAGGGAGACACGGGCAAACGAGCTGCACGAACGTGCACAAAGCCAACCTCGGGTCACAACTTAGCATTTTTTGATACGGGCTCGTTCGCCCGGGTGCGCCCTTGCCCGACCCCCCTGAACGAATTCACCCGAACGACCCTCCCGAACGCGTTCGCACGCACGCCCTCAAACGACTCACCCAAACGAAGGGACAAGGGAGATCCGGGAAAACGAGCTGCACGAACGTGCACAAAGCCAACCTCAGGTCACAACTTAGCATTTTTTGACACGGGCTCATTCGCCCGGGTGCGCCCTCGCCCGACCCGCCTGAGCAAGTTCACCCAAACGACCCGCCCGAACGAGTTCACACACACACCCTCAAACGACTCACCCAAACGAAGGGACAAGGGAGAGTCGGGCAAACGAGCTACTCGAACGTGCACAAAGCCAACCTCGGGTCACAAATTAGCATTTTTTGACGCGAGCGTGTTCGCCCGGGTGCGCCCTTGCCCGACCTGGCTGAACGAGTTCACCCGACCCGTCTGAACGAGTTCACCCAAATGACCCACCCGAACGAGTTCGCACGCACGCCCTCAAACGACTCACCCAAAGAAAGGGACAAGGGAGAGCCGGGCAAACGAGCTGCACGAACGTGCACAAAGCCAACCTCGGGTCACAACTAAGCATTTTTTGACATGGGCTCGTTCACTCGGGTGCGCCCTCGCCCGACCCGCCAGAACGCGTTCACCCGAACGACCCACCCGAATGACCGAACCGAACGAGTTCGCACGCACACCATCAAACGACTCACCCAAACGAAGGGACAAGGGAGAGCCGGGAAAACGAGCTGCACGAATGTGCATAAAGCCAACCTCGGGTCACAACTTAGCATTTTTTGATACGGGCTCGTTTGCCCGGGTGCGCCCTCGCCCGACCCGCCTTGTAACGACCGGAGATCTGGGCGCTCCGCACGACGGAGGGCGGCCCGAACGATGGCAGATATGACCACTCACCCGACGACCGTTTGGAGACCCGACACGAAACGAACGAGCATGGGCGCACATACACGGGTCGTTGACACCCCGAACGGGTGGGCGAACGAACGGGTGGTTGACACGACGGAGCATGAACCAAAGTGTGGGCGCGCGGGTAGCAAGTGGACCGAAAGGCACGATGGGGGACTCGACAACAGACGACGGTTAATTGCGGACGACGAGTACACATGCGGGCTAAGTAAGCAATCTACTGGATGTGGGCTTATACGTCGCCTTGCGTGGGCGGCTTCGTACAAAGCCGACCCGCAAGGGACCACACACACAAACGATTCAACTTCCGATTGAGTCGGTTGGGGCGCTGAACGAATAAACAAATGTTATTTGGGGGCGTCGGCTTGAAGGACGACACCCTTCCCTTGGCGGTGGATCACATATATATAGAGGCGCATCACAAGGGAGAAAGGCATCAAGTTTGATCAAGTCGATCAAGCCTTCGGTCTTCGATCTATCTTACACGAAGTAGCAAGGAGCGAAATGTGAAGAGTCTTAGCCGTGGAAGTGGCGAAGGGGTCGGGGTAGTGCAGTGCGACTGCAGTCCGAAGGTAAACATAGAACCAAGGTGAAGGTTCGCATTCTTGAACGACCGCGGGTCGTTCACAACTATACACAGTTCGGCGACGTGCCAAAAGGCCGCGGGTCTTCAAAGCAGCGCACGGGATCGGACTTGGCCGCGGGCCAACAGTTCAACAGAGCGCCGAGGGCGCACGGTAAATACGAACAGTCACACTCGGGTGACGCCGGACAAAGATCGAACGACAGTGCTGGGTGCCGACAGTCGGTCAAGGCTCGGGTTAACCAACAGTGAACAATTGTAAAAACCGTGAGGCTCGAAGAGCTCACGTTCTCTTGTAAATTGATTTATCAGTTATAAAAGAACACTTGGAACGCAGTTCGTTCGGGGACTGGTTCCACCCAAATATTCTGTGTGTTTAAGTTTATTGTGGGTTAATGTCGTTTATGGTTATTTATGTTGAACGAATATAAGATAACTGATATAAGAATAATTATATGACAGTTAATTATATTGATAGTTCGGCTGTGGTAAATTAACTAAAGTAACACGGTTTAATAAGTGAATCGGTGTTGAACGAGTTGTAGAGGCGTAGTCTACTTTGCCCGAAACCCGGCAAAGGTAGTGTCGCATGGCCCTTGCGAAAGAAAAAAGTAGCGGGGGCGTGACAGATGGTATCAGAGCTCAGGCGGAGCTGGTGAAAGAAACGGTTGCAGGGAAGAACGCACAGGTTGACAGGTGAACAGTTTAGCAGGTGCGGGCATCGGTTAGAGAACCGGTTGAAAAGAAAACGCAGGTGTGTCACATTCGGAATGGGACGGACAGGTGACAGGTGCGCACAAAAGAAAGGAGAGCTGAACGAGTCGGGTAGACTGAACGTTCGGAAGAAACAGTTGGGCGAAGGACCGAACGAACAACACGCAGGTTGGCTCGGTTGGATTGTTCGGGTGAACATGGTGCTTGAAAGGAATATGGGCGCCATGACTCATGAAGAGTCGAGCGGAGTAAGGAGGTTCGAGGTCCACTTCACATGGCCGAGAACGGATCATCGAACGAACATGGAGCAGGCGAACAAACCGGAGATGAGCCGGGAGATTGCCGAAGCATGGGAACGTATAAACAGTTGGGACTTGAGATGGGCTCAATATGAAGCCGAAATGAAGCAGATTCGGGAGGATTGGTCAAGGCTTCAAGAGGAGCTGGGCGAACTCAAGGGACCGTGCACATGCGAGTGCACTTGCAAGGTGAAACAAGGGCCGGTTGACAAAGCAGTCCACTTAGCCGAATTGGATCTCCAAGAGGTCTTCGATGAAAGAGCCCGATTACGAGAGAGGAAGATGTGAGTGGAAACGGAAGTCAAGCAGGTCGAAGAGGAGATCAGGAAGAGACTCCTCGGGAAGAAAGTTGTGGTAGTCGGGCAGGGAGAGCTCAACTTTGTTAACCTGATGGGAGCGCAGAACCGTGAGGACAAACGGAGGGATGTTGTGGGAGGACAGGTTGACGGAAAGTTTCAAAAGGCTGAACGAAGCACGGGGACGGAGGAGACTAAGGGGAAGCAGACCGAACCGAGCTCGTCAAAGCAAGGTGAAACGAAAGGGAAGAGACCCTTGAAGTGTTGGATTTGTGAAGGGCCGCACATGGCGAAAAAGTGCAGCTACAGGTTGAGAGAACCGAACGAGAATCAGCCCGAGAGAACAGAGGCAGAGTGCGCTTGTGTGAAGGCACTACCTCAACCCGGCATAAGAGTGAAGACACAGAGAGAAGCTCAGGAGGAGTACATCCGACATTTAGAACAGAAAGGTCCAGGCAGATGGACCGAGTTGTTGGACACAGGTGAGCCACCGGACTCACCCCCGAAGATGGCTTAGATGAAACAGAAGCCGGGCTCACCGTTGGCTGCTCAAGGCAGTGAGCCCGTATGGTGATTGGGCAGGTTGGTCCAAGAGGCAACAGAAAAGTGGGGTTCCCACGAGAATTGAGCCATGGACTGAAACGATAAGTGTTGCTTAACACTTACACGCGAGGTCCACACATGATGACTTGGAGGTCTGAAACATTGAGGAGCCGAGTCGATATATGACTTGATGTAGTATGGGATACATACTCCCGGACAGTGCATAGGATCACAGATCGGGAGGGCGACTTGGTACGGAAGATCGAAGAGGGCATGATGGTGTGGAGGTTGTCGGGACGACAACAGAATAAGGTGGGGGAGGATGTAACGACTGGAGATCTGGGCGCTCCGCACGACGGAGGGCGGCCCGAACGATGGCGGATATGACCACTCACCCGATGACCGTTTGGAGACCCGACACGAAACGAACGAGCATGGGCGCACATACACGGGTCGTTGACACCCCGAACGGGTGGGCGAACGAATGGGTGGTTGACACGACGGAGCATGAACCAAAGTGTGGGCGCGCGGGCAGCAAGTGGACCGAAAGGCACGATGGGGGACTCGACAACGGACGACGATTAATTGCGGACGACGAGTACACATGCGGGCTAAGTAAGCAATCTACTGGACGTGGGCTTATACGTCGCCTTGCGTGGGCAGCTTCGTACAAAGCCGACCCGCAAGGGACCACACACACAAACGGTTCAACTTCCGATTGAGTCGGTTGGGGCGCTGAACGAATAAACAAATGTTATTTGGGGGCGTCGGCTTGAAGGACGACACCCTTCCCTTGGCGGTGGATCACATATATATAGAGGCGCATCGCAAGGGAGAAAGGCATCAAGTTTGATCAAGTTGATCAAGCCTTCGGTCTTCGATCTATCTTACACGAAGTAGCAAGGAGCGAAATGTGAAGAGTCTTAGCCGTGGAAGTGGCGAAGGGGTCGGGGTAGTGCAGTGCGACTGCAGTCCGAAGGTAAACACAGAACCAAGGTGAAGGTTCGCATTCTTGAACGACCGCGGGTCGTTCACAACTATACACAGTTCGGCGACGTGCCAAAAGGCCGCGGGTCTTCAAAGCAGCGCATGGGATTGGACTTGGCCACGGGCCAACAGTTCAACAGAGCGCCGAGGGCGCACAGTAAATACGAACAGTCACACTCGGGTGACGCCGGACAAAGATCGAACGACAGTGCTGGGTGCCGATAGTCGGTCAAGGCTCGGGTTAACCAACAGTGAACAATTGTAAAAACCGTGAGGCTCGAAGAGCTCACGTTCTCTTGTAAATTGATTTATCAGTTATAAAAGAACACTTGGAACGCAGTTCGTTCGGGGACTGGTTCTGCCCAAATATTCTGTGTGTTTAAGTTTATTGTGGGTTAATGTCGTTTATGGTTATTTATGTTGAACGAATATAAGATAATTGATATAAGAATAATTATATGACAGTTAATTATATTGATAGTTCGGCTGTGGTAAATTAACTAAAGTAACACGGTTTAATAAGTGAATCGGTGTTGAACGAGTTGTAGAGGCGTAGTCTACTTTGCTCGAAACCCGGCAAAGGTAGTGCCGCACGGCCCTTGCGAAAGAAAAAAGTAGCGGGGGCGTGACACGCCTGAACGAGTTCACCCGAACGACCCGCCCGAACGACTTCGCCCGAACGACCCGCCCGAACGACCC
>APFE031334012.1:34152-47021 GCA_000404065.3 Pinus taeda | reverse complement strand
ATTTTTCACTCTAGAATATATTTGCACAAAAAATTTGATCTTTCTGAGGTCATGGTAAATCTATGCTTAAGATAGATCTATGTCGATCATAGGACAATGTTGTTTTGACTGTTTATTAGCATCTCTTAAACCTGGAAAATAAAATGTAAAAATTTATAATTGGAAAACATTCATATTATAGATCAGTTTTGCTGGAGTTCTAGGTTAAGTTAGCCTATTTAACTCCAAGCAATTTACTGAGAAACAACTTGTATAATATTATTATGTTGTTTTCTCATATGTTTATTTTTCAGATAATTTCATAAAATGTAATGTCCATTTTTCCGATAATTTCATAAGGTTTAATGATTAAGTGAAAAAATTTCACCTTACAAATTTATGGTCCAATTCTAAATAAAACTATATATACTTGTGAGCAACTAAAACATGATTTTTCAGTTGAAAAAGAAAGTGTATTTAACGTTATTGTGAATGTAGTACAAAACATGATTTTTCAGTTGAAAAAAAAAAAAAAAGAGAGTGTATTGAGCGTTATTGTGCATCTGGGACATAAAATGTATAAATTCATAATAGACGAAAACACAAGAGATTTAGGATTATCATAGTGGGAGTGGGAACGGCAACAATGGGACGCCTGGCATATATCAGAGTCAATTGGCCTCTTTCAGAAACTAAGGTATATAATGCCCAATGCCCATCTTACTGCATGTTGGGTATTCTTCTCCACACATACTGCAACTACAGAAGAAGAAGCAGAACTATCAGCATCATCTGGAATCTCTTCAATCTTTTGCGACAGCTTACTCTCGGTCAAGGCACTCATTTGCCCTGAACTCTCTCCAATCTCTTGCGAAAAATTTCGCTCTGCCAAGTTACCCTTTTCCTTTACAAGCTACAACCTTTACACATGTAGGGAAACAGAATTGCCTGTGCATCTGGCATTCTCTGGGGCTTTTCCTCTCTCAACGAGAAAGCAACCAGAAACTTCCTTTCCTTAAATCACTCCAATATCTTATATTCTGCGTCATTCTTCTTTGGTGTGCTGAATTGGCATACGTTAGTTTAGAGATAAACGTTCCCCACCATAATTGGCAGCATAACCTCGAACATGAAACTTTATTTCGTAGAATTACTCGAATATGTGATGCGCCGAGGCTGACAGAAATCTCGAAATTCGAAAAGGGTTGTCCAATAAATTGATCTGTCAAAATCCTGTAACAAGGCCAGTTGGATGTATATAAGATTTCTCCTTACCCATCTCGGTTTTGAGTGTCTTTAATAAATTGGATTATGAGTTGGCTAACTATAGTCTCCTTTGTAATGTTCATAAATGGCTTTCCCTCCACCTTTTTTAATGTATGATGAGGGCATAGGTAGGTTTTCCCTTTCTCAACCCTTCTTTCCTTTTGGTGGAACAAGGTTTTAGTCATGCTATCCTTCATGCTAAAATCAAGTGTGAGTTCCAAGCCATTTCCATCACTCCTATGTTTAGGATCACACATTTACTTTTTGTGGATGATGTGATGATATTTTGAAATGGCCATCATGGGATGCAAAAATACTTCATGAAATTTTGATATTATTCAAAAGTGCCATTTGGATGTAAATAAATGAAAGAAAATCCCCAATCACAGTTCAAAATTTTGCAAAAGAAGATATCCATACCTATACCACTATGTTCCCCTTTGAGATAATTGATATAGATAATGGATTAAAACATCTGGGGTTTAAAATAAAAACCTAATAGTTACAAGAATTCGAATTTGAATCGGTTTATCTCAAAGTTGGAAAAAAAAGAGTAAAAAATTGTAGCGTTAGGTGGCTTTCTAGGGTAGGTAGATTAATCCTAGGTAAATCGGTCTTGGAATTCATACCCATTTATTGGATGTGTCTGTCCAGAATACCCAAAGGTGTTTTAAGGAAAATTAGGAGGAACTACTTCAAATTCTTATGGGAAAGCATAGGGGAAAAAACATTCCTTCCTTAGATAGGGTGGGAAAGGTTGGTCATTCCAAAGTTGCTTGATGGATGGGGTTTGAAGAACATCTTCCTCTTCTCAAGGCCTTAGGGGAAAATGTTGGTTAGGGAGTGATTAATTATGCAAATATTTGGAATTCAATGGTTATGAACAAGTATATTCTCCCATAATCAGTAGTGGAATGGATATGAAAACCATTTAAATTTATGCCAAAATGTCCAATCAAATGGAAATATGTTATAAAGGCTTTCAATTTGATGGGAGAAGGGATCTCCCAGAGGATAAGGAAGGGGAACAATGTAAGGACTTGATCAGAACCATTGCTAGGAAGTGGTAAAAATCATCTGCTTCCAAATGGTATCATATAACATCTCCATACTTACAGAATCTACCTCAACTGGATTCTTGATCCTCTCCTCATCACAGTCTGGAGTTAGGCTTGGAAAATGGCAACCCAAGTTGGGCTAGGGGAGAAGCACTAAGATACCTGGTGAATTTTTGTTAGTGCTCCTAAATCCTCTCACATCATAATTATTGAAAGAAAAGATGAACTAGTATGTAAGCATCTGCTCATGGTGCATATACTCCTAAACTTGGGTATGTGTAGCTAAATTTTGATATTCATCAAAGGGAACCATGTTGTTGGTGGAAAGGAATTTGGAACGTCAAATTCCAACTCCAGGTTGTTCATGTGTTGCAACTTGGTAACAAAATCCCTACATGGGATAATATGAAGAATAGGAAGATTGAGGGACTTGACTATTGCTCTCAACATAAAAATGAAAAGGAGTTTTCTCATCACTTATTTCTCTTTGCTCTTTTGTCAACCAAATCTAGAAGTTTTTCTCTGATCAACTTTAGTAGCATTTTGTGTGACAAGGGAAAAAGTTAGAGGAGGCTTGGTGTAATTGGTTATTGGTTCCTTAGAATGGTCGAATAAACATCGTCCCTTTGTTGATATGTTAGGGGGATTGGTTGGTAAAAAATCCTATTATTTTTCATGATAAAATATCTTCCCTTGAAGTCATTGTATTCAAGGAATCAACATTATAGCTCACTTCCCCTAGTAAAAGAGAATTCCCTTAATACGAGTTATGACCCCTTAAATAGTAGAAATTCTAAACCCTGGGATTTCTTTGATGTAGCATCTCAAAACAATAATCAACAATGTGGTGGGGGAATATCCTATATATTTTTGAAAATCACTTCTACAAAATGAAGATGGGTCTTGGTCCAAGAACAAATAGCTTTATTAAGCTTATGACATTGAACATTCCCCTAATATCTGCATGGGAAAAAGGGTTGAAAGTGTTATAGGTCTTTGGGGATTCTATGTTGGAGGTAAATTTGGCTACAAATCCTCAAACCTCTTATAATGTTGTGCTTCTCTCTTTGCTTGAGGAATCTTTTTGCATACTAGACCCTTTTTACCCCATCATTGTTCGTCTTGTATACATGGAGTGAAATATGTTCGAAGAAACTCTGTCTAAGGAGGGAATTTAGATGGCCCTCACGCAGTGGCTAATATCAGAATCTTTCAATCATGAGCATTTTGAGTTCTATTATAGGCAGGACAAATTAAATTGATGACAATATACTACTTTTTATTTTGGAATAAGAATGGGAGATACCCTCACTTATATAATTATGCAAACTATTTTTGTTTCTACATAAATGGTGGTTAGATATAAAATTGCACACTCCATGCTCTATAGGAAGACTATATCTTCCACTTTCAATATTTCAAATGGTAAATTATGCTAAAAATATAATAGCTACTTGTCTTGATCTCTTTTTTTCGTACATTGAATTATGAATATCATAGATGTGATAGGTTCAAATGTTGAAAATAAAATAGCTATTGTTCTACTCCATTTTTTTAAAGGTTTTTTTTGGGGAACTATCTTTGTATATATCTCTTTTTATAATGTTGAGATGAAAAATACATGCTAGCACATATTTCTAGAAAATGTAATTTTTTTCTTCATGAATAGAATTCATGTTTTTCTTTGCATGAAAAGCACACATGCACATATATATTTATATATAAAAATGATCTTGAAACAAATTGGTTAGTAGAGATGTTCAAATATTTTATTTGAGTGTTGTATTGATATATTTTTAGAAAGAATAATAGTTATACATCTTTCTCAGGGTCAAAATTGAAAGTGTAAGATATTTTTTGTAAAATCCCTAGGTTAAAAGTTCATATAATAAAGGATAATAAAGGAAAAATAAGACCAAGGTCATGCGACACGTATTCCAAGTAGAATGTTGGGAAAAACATCCTAGTGGGTGTCACTTTCAATCTGTTTATGGCTAAGGGAATTGTCAAGACATTTCCAAATGAACAAAGCTATTAATTGGAATTTATTTATGGAAATAAAGGAAAATTGGTGAAAAGGGAGATAAAGGGTCACCGATTTGCATGAGAGGAATATTGAAGGAAAATACAGGAAAATGAATAAAGTAGAGTCCTCAATAGTAAAAAGGACGTAAGAGGACTAGCTATACACACATGCTTGGACTATGGGTATTGTGATTAAACTAATTTTACAATGTGATATTCAAAAATATCATGAACATGCTCAACATGCTCATAGGCTTAAAGGTATAGAGAAATAGGGTGTGGCCTCTTAGGCATATTCATGCATGATTTCAAGTCAAAATTGATTGCATGCATGGTAAGGGAAAAACTAAGAGTTTATTCATTCATATAAGGTTAACTATGATGCCTCCAAACCTAGATTCAATGAAATATAATAAGCGAAAAACCAAGAGTTTAGGCATTCATATAAGATTAACTAGAATTTCTCCAAATTCATATTCAAACTCAAGCAAGGATATTGGTGGTGAGAAAATTGACCACACTCCCAAACCTTCGAGCATTTATATACACAAGAAAACACATGTAAGAAATAGATTTAATGGTTGGGTTGTCCACAATATAGACCTTCACATATTGCAAGGAAATTTAATAGTAGAGATAATTTGCTAAGAAGGTTGATTAGTGACACAATCCATAGATAATACTTTAGATGATCACAATATTGAAATTTAATGTGTATGGAATCATTCTAAATATTATGAAAATATTCATATAATTATAAAAATTCGCTGATCTTGCAATTTTCTATGGTATTCCCACTTACAAGTGTTTACAACTCTATTACCATTATTATTGATAATCTAGTAATTATAGCCATGCAACTTTATTGCATTTAGTTATAGTAACAAGCATTTATAACTAGAAATATATAATTAAAAGAAAGAATGAGATAAAAAGACATATTTATCTTTTTTCAATGTTGAACAAGCAATTAACCAAGATAAATCTATTTTCCACCCAATTGTAGATAGTCCTCAATGGATGTCAACCCCCTAGCTAGGCTATGAAACTAGTAAGTTAAAAAAAAGCCCATTCAAAACTCTTGGGTCACTCCTCCCGTTGCAAAAATCAATAAAATACCTACTAAGAAACCCATTATTTAGCTCTCTAATCATATCAACTTCTATTGCTAGTGATGCTTCCGCCCCACAACATAAGGATGATATTTATTTATTTACTCAATAGTCCTGTAAAGGATCTCCCTTCCATTGTTTTTCAAGGAGTCATAGAATGTCCAAATTTTTGTTTATTTTAAATGTTTAAGAATTTCTCTTACTTATTTTTATTAACTTTTTAAGGCATTCTAAGGACTCTTCCCTGTTTCTATTGCTGTACATCAACTCATTTTTTCTCTCTATGGCTTCATCTTCCTCTTCCTATTTACTACTAAGCTCCCATGACTTTCCTATTTACTACTAAGCTCCCATGACTTTCAAAATTTTAAGACATTCTAAAGAGTATGTCTCTATTTTGTATTGTTGTATATCAATTTATTGCTATTTATCTCTATGGGTTCATCTTCCTCCATTTCTCTACCAGGCTCCCATGGAATTATTTCATAATTTATAACTGTATCTTCCTCCAATCTAAAGCCCCATTTTTCTTTTATCTATAGGTTTGCAATATAAGCCCCTTTCTCTTATTAAAAAATTCTCACCTCTCTTGAGTGAGAGACGAAAAAATATTTCTAGTTTAACTTCTTTTGATTTCAAAAATGTGAAACAAAAAATTATCTAAATGCATGCAGCACCTACGTGGTTTTCTAGATTGAGGCAATGATTAGACCTTTTGCTCCTATTTTAAATTAGACTATATGTTAGACTGAACAGTTGAATGCTGACTCAGGGGGAATATAAGTAGCCATTCCCAACAACGCCTTTGAAGTATTAGATAGCACAAGATGTTCACCTTGCGCCCTGAAAACATTGACTTTTCAAATGCCACTGATTCTTTGTACGTCCTCCCCGTAATTTGGACAAAATATCAGGAACCATGCAGAAAATAGATTGCCATTCAGCTTCAAATGCAATTGGTTCCCTCTACGTCTCCCCCGTATGTTGAAGTTCAATCTTCAGCTTTTCTAATCCAGTTTTGGTATCAGGCTGCATGCAAGATACATTTTGGCATTCAGTCGTGGAACATATTTTCCTTTCTACATTTCATCCTAGTTTGTATTAGACAGTAAAAATGAATCAAGGCCAAAAATTATTAATCGTAAAAATTAGTCGTTAATGCCTGACTGGTGGATTTTTTCTCACTCGGCTTCCTAAAAAGAAGCTAGTTTTGCTCAGCCTAGATACAAATGGGACTTCAAAATCCCTTTTGTTGTTCTCAAGCTTCTGGTTGCCATTCTCAGTTGTAACAATTTCCTCTTCAAATGAAATTGCTTCCTTCTGCGTCTCCGTATGCCGAAGTTCAGTTTTTCTCTTTTCTAATTTATTCTCGATATCAGGATGCATGCAGGAAATAATTTGCCGTTCAGTTTAGGAACAAAATTATCTTTCTACATTTAATCCTATTTTGTATTGAATGGTAAAAATGAGTCAGGTCCAAAAAATATCAACGTTAAAATTTAGTCTTTATTGTGCGACTGGTAGATTGTTCCGCACCAGGCTTACTGAAAATAAGCTAGTTTAGCTCAACTTTCATATACCTAGCTCTTCAAAATCCCTTTTGGTGTTCTCATGCTTCTCGTTGCCATTCTCGTTTGCAAAAATTTCCTCTACAAATGCAATTGTTTCTCTGTACGTCTCCCGTCTATGTTGAAGTCCAGTCCTCAGCCTTCCTAAGTTAGACCCAACTTAGACCCAATATCAGGCTGCACGCAGGAAATAATTTGACATTAAGTTGCGGAATAGAATTTCTTTTGAGGCAAAAGCTAATGGGCATACTAGAGGGCATTAATTCCCTGGTTACATGCGTTTTTGTTAGCTCTTTAATACCCTGCCCTTATTTTTTATTTATCTGTCACTCCGGGGTGTATTAAAGAATTAACCGAGGCAAATGTAGCCAGGCATTTAATGCCCTATAGTATGCCTGTTAGCTCTTGCCCACATTTAATACTTGGTTTTATTGAATAATAACAGTTTTAAATCAGCCAGGTCCAAAAAATTATAGAAGATGCCTTCGGATGATCGTAATTATAAAAACCATGGTAGCTTTTAAGAAACTAACAAAAACAAAGTCAACTTGACAAATAATATTCTATTAAACTCATCCGTTCAAATATGGCATAATATTTAGTTATAGTGGTTTAACCTTTCGCCAATAACACAATTTTGTTCAATACTTTGTAACTTAACTTAACTTATGAGGTCTTATGAGAGTAAAACATATTTAAATGGATATGCAAGGTAATCAATAAAAATATTTTTAAATTAATAATAATAATAATTGGTTTTAAGGGTTAGTTTAAGAGTTTTGTTAATGAGAGGTTATAGAGTTGTTAGGCTTAATAAAGTTACATGATCAATTCTCCTTGATGTTTTAGGGTTAAGCTTAATAAGATCACATGGTCAATTCTATTCTTTAGAGTTCTGTTTTGCTAATAATCAGGCCACAAATTCCCTTTTGGTGGATCTCATATAATAGTTTCCATAAATGTAGCAGCCACTCATCTATACATTAAAAATCCTATCAACTATCATAAGTAATCAATGGTATAAGTACATTATATTGTAATATTATTTAGCTCTCAAATTATATTCAATATATTATTTTGGTTCAAATGAAGTCTTTTATGTTATAGTGTTTATTTTGAATATTTAGTTTATGAACTATGTCATTCATGTAAACACATGAAATAATAATCTACAAATTCATAAATACACTTCAAAACAATTTCTTGATTGGTTAGAGAATGCACAATACAAAACTATCTAACCAATAAGCATTATCTAGCATGATAAAGCTAATTTTAAATTGTGTCATCCAAAAACATAATGCAAATACCTACATAGCCAAAAGGTAGTGAAATAAGTGGCAACCTATTAAGCATACTCATCATTGATTCAAAGTCAAATTTAAATCCATATATATAGTAAGGTAAAGACTAAGAGTCCAAGAATGCATACAAGCATAACTAAAATGCCCTCGGACCTAAATTCGAAAAATAAAAAAATTTAGACGAAAATAATTGTAGTGAGAAAATTTACCATGAGTCAATACTTCCTACCATATTTATACATAATCAAAGACATGTAAAAACTCCATATAATGAGTGAATTATATATAAGATATAATCTCACTTCTTATCCTATAATAGGTAGCTAGAATTTACCATTTACATAGGAAATTACAACACAATTTAATAATATAATGAGTGAATTATATATAAGATATAATTTCACTTCTTATCCTATAATAGGTAGCTAGAATTTACCATTTACATAGGAAATTACAACACAATTTAATAACAGAGGTTATTTATTTGGAAAAATGATTGGGAGAGATATAATCCATACAGATAATATTCGAATAATAAAATGATTGGGAGAGTTACATAATCTATATAGATAATATACGAATAATCAAAATTAACCATTCACAAAACCAAAAAACTCTATTGTATTTATTTGTAAAATCATTAATTTATAATTTTAAATATATAAAAAACAAATCCAAATACATTAATAGGTACTTAACTTTTCTAAATGATGAATAGTACACAATCTATCAAGATATATCAATTTTTGGCCCAATTCTAGGTAGTTACCTATGGATATCACCCCTTTTTAGGCTACAATATCACCAAGGTGAGGAAGAAAATAATACAAAACTCTTACAAAGTTTCCCATCCCAAAGAATAAAAAATCAATGAAACAACTCATTGTTATGTTCTTTAATTAGACCAAATTCTAGAACTCATAATCCCTACCATACACAAAGAAGATACTTCTTTATTTAGTCAACAATCCGTCAACAAGTCTTCCCTCTAATGCCTTTCAATGTATATAAAAAGTACAAACTATTATCTATTTCAAATTTATCTCTAATATTATTTTCTTGGTCATTTGGCATTTTATGATCAAATTTCTTTATGTTTTCTATATATCTATCTCACCTTATTATAGTTTCAATTCCTGTGCATCCATCCCTTCCCCTTACTCTATATGGTTTCATCTGACTTTTCCCAATGTTTAGTAAGTTACCATCCCTTTTCTTTCATATGACTTTTCCCCATATTTACTAAGTTACCATTCCTTTTCTTTCATACTCTGTTTCGTCCTATAATATGCTAGCTCCCTTTTCCCAAGGTTAGACCTCAGTTTATCTTATTTAAAAAATTCTAATATAACCTTATGAATTTCCTCTAATATCACAAGGGAAATGTGAAAAAGAATCTTAACCTCACTTCTTTTAGTTTGGAGGATTGACTTCCTATAATAAAAGACGGCGTTTCCTATATTTAGGAAATGGTTAGATCGTTCCTCTTAATTGGTCACATGAATCACGCCGAAGCTAAGCCGAAGCTAAGAATCATTGATAAGAAAAAATTATACATTCAATATTTATTTGCCATAGAAAATTGTATGTATATCCTTCTGTTTACCGAAATAATATGTATATGCTTGTGTTTACGAAAATAAATATAGCTTGAACGTATATCTTTAAAGCTTTAAAAAAAAAATCATTTATTTATTTATTAAAATTAAAAATAAAATTAAAATTAAAATTTAGGGGATGGTTTTGATGGATTTTAACTATTGATTCTAGGGGATCTTTATTTTCAGATATAAGCTTAGCCAACGATGTTGGGCGTTCAAATATAAAGTATCCAGAAAGACAACAACAGATGATGTTAGAAAATTGGGTAGGCTACCAATATCGAAAAATAGTTAAAGCATCCAGAAAGACAACACCACATGATTTTAGAAAATTGTGGAGGCTGCCAATATCGAAAAATAGTTAACGCTCATGCTTCCCGGCCATCAAACGCTATGGGGTCGATGACTGGGGTGTCATGCCTACAGACTATAAGTTTAATTTTCTGTTATATGTTTTCTAATTTGTTTATGTTGAATTTATAATTTCAATCGCGCTTAGGAAACCACAGCAGCAAATCAGAAAACCAGCGGTAAGTTATCGCACCGCTCTTTGGCATGAGGTGGTTTCTGGACAAACGACTCCGATGAAACCTGGAGCAGACGCGTGGATTGGGGTGACATCACCCTCTGACATTTATCGGACGATAAATGTCGGTCAAAAATCACCATCCGATATTCGTCCGATTAAAGGCAATGTTGTCCACCATCCGATTGAACCAAGGTGCATACGGGGTCTGCTAAAATTAAATGTTGCGTGGATTAATACTATAGCCCATACTCTATGATTAATGAAATGTCATGTTTTTGGTAATACACTTAATGTTTTTACGGCTCGTAATATTTATTGCATACGGAAGTATGGGCGGAAAAATGTAATGTAAGTTTTTTATTATTTTCCATATGGATCATATGTGTGTTGACCAAAAAATGTTAAGTGATTGGTACACGGGGAGGAGTAGAATAGGTTCGCAGCAGCGAATGAAGAATAGGGGAACTCGTAAAAATGAAAATGAGTTTTAGTTTTGATTTGGTATGAAACACAGCGTAAAAATCTTTTTTTTTGGTAATGTAAGAAATGCAAAAAACGCACAGCAGTGCAGGAGAAGGCAGTGAAGTGAATGAAGAAAATCAGGGGGTAATTTGTTTCAAAACCATGAATTGTTTCACACAGCAGTGAAAAGGTAAAACTGTAAATCCTTGTAATTTTTGTTTTCACACAGCAGTGAATGTAAATGAAATATTTACACACAGTGGTGTAAAATTTCAAAGGAGACAATGATTTCTTTTGTAGTGTTTTGGTGAATCCCTCTGAGTGAAAGAGGATGAATATGTATCAATAATTTTGTTTAATGAATGGAAATCTTTTATGGTGGTGCAATACTCTGTTAAGTAATTTTTTTTTTAAAGCTCCTCTGTGCAAAAGATCCTGGAGTAAAGAAAACAGAGCATTGCCTCTGTGTGCATGAATTTTATAATTGTTTGTTTTTGGGATTTTATCAGAAAAATCCCCAACAGTGGTATCAGAGCAGGCTTAGGCTTTTTGAAGGTGACAAAGAAGCTGAAGGGAAGAGTCTTTTGGTTGCAGCAGTCAGTTGTTTTAAAAATACACAGTCAAGAAATTGAATCATAACTAAGGAAGCAAGGAATGGCCAGCACAAGCACTGGTATGGGTATGTTTAACACCCAGCTACTACAGTTCAATGGGAAGAACTATAACTATTGGGCAATAACTATGAAAGCCCTGTTTGCCTGTCATGATTTATGGGAATTATTTCAAGATGGGTTTGATGAACCAGCAGATGATAATGAGTTTAATAGATTAACTCAGGGAGAGAAAGATCTGTTAAAGACCAACAGGAAGAAGGATGCAAAAGCCCTTGTATTTTTGTATCAAGCAGTGGACCAGAGTGTGTTTCCAAGGATAGCAGCAGCTAAGACATCCAAGGAAGCATGGAAAACCCTCAAGACAGCCTATCAAGGCATGGAGAAAGTGAAGACAGCAAAACTAAAGTTGCTGAGGAGAGATTTTGAGAATCTGAACATGAAGGAGTCAGACAACATTGACTCATTCTTCACACATGTAATTGGTCTGATCATACAGATGAGGACTCATGGAGAAACCATTGAAGAAAGGAGGATTGTGGAGAAAATATTGAGGGTCTTACCCTCAAAGTTTGATGCTATTGTCACCACCATTGAAGAGACAAAGGATCTCTCAAACTTTTCAGTTGATGAGCAACATACATCACTGATAACACATGAGCAGAGATTGAGTAGGAATGAAAACTCATCTCTAGAGCAAGCCTTTAAGACCCAGATGTCCTTTGGAAGAGGAAGAGGTCAAGGCAGAAGAAACAAGAGAGGAAGAGGCAGAAGCCAGAACGTGGAAGAAGCAGCCCAGCAAATGCTCAAGGAAGAGGCAGCAATCCAAATCAGAACCAAGGCCAAGGCAGCAACCAAGAGAACAACATCATGCTCAAGGACAAAGGTATGAAAAATCCAATGTCCAATGCTATTATTGTAAAAAATATGGGCATTATGCCAGTGAATGTAGGAAGAAGCAACATGATATGAGTAATAGACAAAATGCAAATGTTACTAGAGAGAACATCATCCAAACTAATGTGTTGTTAGCTTGTAACATGGCTGAAACAAACAGTGAAGACATATGGTTTTTAGACTCAGTTTGCAGCAACCATATGACAGGAAATATAGCTCTCTTTTCTGCCCTAGATAAAAATATGAAATCAGAAGTCACACTAGGAACTGATAGCAAAGTTTCTGTTATGGGAAAATGGGAGGTAAAAATATTTACAAAGCAAGGAGAAAGGAAAACCATAGCAGATGTCTATTATGTCCCCGGAATGAGATGTAACCTCTTGAGTATTAGACAGCTTGTTCAAAAGGGTTACAATGTTTATTTTGTGAATGATGTGTGTACCATCATGGATATACC
>APFE031334012.1:12029-32485 GCA_000404065.3 Pinus taeda | reverse complement strand
TAAAGATAAGAAATGGATAGAAGCTATGGATGAGGAGATGAATGCCATAGAAAGAAACAAAACATGGGATTTGGTTGAGCTACTAAAAGGTAAAGAAGTCATTGGAGTGAAATGGGTTTACAAGACCAAGAGCAATGTTGAAGGCAAGATAGAAAGGCACAAGGCAAGGCTGGTTGTCAAAGGGTACAAGCAGCAGTATGGGAGAGATTATTAGGAGACTTTTGCACCGGTTGCAAGAATAGAAACCGTGAGAGCAGTGCTATCCATAGCAGCACAAAACAAATGGAAAGTCTACCAAATGGACATAAAGTCAGCATTCCTAAATGGAGTGTTAAAGGAAGAGGTTTATGTTGAATAGCCTCTAGGCTATGAGAAGAAAGGTGAAGAGCACAAAGTGTGCAAATTGAAGAAATCTCTTTATGAGCTGAAGCAAGCGCCAAGAACATGGTACAGTAGAATAGATTCATATCTATTGGATAATGAATTCGACAAGTGTGAAAGAGAACCCACCGTCTACATCAAAGAAAAAAATGGTAAAATTTTAATTGTTGTCTTGTATGTTGATGATGTTATTTTCACAGGTAATGATGATCAGCTCATCAAGAATTTTAAATCAGTCATGAAAGAAGAGTTTGAAATGACTGACATGGGTTTCTTGAGATACTTCTTAGGCATAGAAATAGATCAAAATGAAAAAGAAATTTTTATCTCACAGGCAAGATATGTAAATCAAGTATTGAGCAGATTTAACATGCAAGAATGCAAGGCAACGATCACTCCCACAGTAATGGGATTAAAACTCAGCAGAGAAGACAGCAGCAAGGATTTTGATCCTAGTTTGTACAAGAGTATTGTAGGCAGCCTTATGTATTTAACAACAACTAGGCCTGACATTATGTATGCTGTTAGTTTAATTTCCAGATTCATGGAGAGGCCAAAGGAGGCACATTGGCAAGCAGCAAAAAGAATTTTGAGGTATGTTAAAGGTACCAAAATGTTTGGAATATTATATAATGTCTCAGAACACTCAGATTTGGTTGGATATACAGATAGTGATTGGGCTGGAAGTGTTGATGATCAGAAGAGGACTTCCGGTTATGTTTTTCATATGGGTTCAGGAGCCATTTCATGGGCGTCTAAGAAGCAGTCCATTGTAGCATTGTCTACAGTAGAGGCTGAATATGTGGCAGCTACAGCAGCAGCATGTCAAGCAATTTGGATGAGAAGGATGTTGAGGTGCTTAGGCCAAGAGCAGGCAAAAGCGACAGTGATTTTTTGTAATAGCTCAGCTATTGCATTGTCAAAGAATTCAGTGTTTCATAAGAGAACAAAACACATTGATACAAGGTTTCACTACATCAGAGAATTGGTGAACAATAGAGAAATTGTCCTAGAACATTGCAGGACTCATGAACAGGTTGCAGACATCTTGACAAAGCCATTGGATCAGAAAAGCTTTGAATTTTTGAGGAAGTGTCTAGGTATGACCGAATGCCCAAAAGTTGAAATTAAAGGGGAGTGTTGAATTTATAATTTCAACCGCGCGCGGGAAACCACAACAGCAAACCAGAAAACCGGCGGTAAGTTATCGCACCGCTCTTTGGCAGGAGGTGGTTTCCGGACAAATGACTCCGATGAAACCTGGAGCAGACACGTGGATTGGGGTGACATCACCCTCTGACATTTATCGGACGATAAATGTCGGTCAAAAATCTCCATCCGATATTCGTCCGATTAAAGGCAATGTTGTCCATCGTCCGATTGAACCAAGGTGCATACGGGGTCTGCTAAAATTAAATGTTGCGTAGATTAATACTATAGCCCATACTCTATGATTAATGAAATGTCATGTTTTTGGTAATACACTTAATCTTTTTACGGCCCGTAATATTTATTGCATACGGAAGTATGAGCGGAAAAATGTAATGTAAGTTTTTTATTATTTTCCATATGGATTGTATGTGTGTTGACCAAAAAATGTTAAGTGATTGGTACACGGGGAGGAGTAGAATAGGTTCGCAGCAGCGAATGAAGATGAGTTTTAGTTTTGATTTGGTATGAAACGTAGCAACCTAAAATTTTTTTTTTTGGTAATGTAAGAAATGCAAAGAAAGCACAGCAGTGCAGGAGAAGGCAGTGAAGTGAATGAAGAAAACTAGGGGTAGTTTGTTTCAAAACCATGAATTGTTTCACACAGCAGTGAAAAGATAAAACTGTAAATCCCTGTAATTTTTGTTTTCACACAGCAGTGAATGTAACTGAAATATTTACACACAGTGGTATAAAATTTCAAAGGAGACAGAGTAATTTCTTTTGTAGTGTTTTGGTGAATCCCTCTGAGTGAAAGAGAATGAATATGTATCAGTAATTTTGTTTAATGAATGGAAATCTTTTATGGTGGTGCAATACTCCGTTAAGTAAATTTTTTTTTAAAGCTCCTCTGTGCAAAAGATCTTGGAGTAAAGAAAACAGAGCATTGCCTCTGTGTGCATGAATTTTATGATTGTTTGTTTTTGGGATTTTATCAGAAAAATCCCCAACAGTTTATTTTTATTTCTTTTTATTTCTTGTTAGATTAGAATACATTAATTAATTGGCAACAAAAACTTTTAATGTATTATTTGAAATCATGCTATATTTCAGTTCATGAACCATCCAATAATCAATAAAACCTTTCAAAAAGGCGACCGTAGAATTTTCAATTACAGAGGTGAATATCAGCTATATGAATCAGGTCTTGGTAAAAGTTAGGCACCGTGTGACACACATATTCTTTCTCAATAAGTTTACGCAAAAGAAGTTAGTTTTGGTTACCTTTGTTATAAATGGCCATTCCAAATTCTTTTTATTCTTCTCAAGGTTCTGACCACCATTCACATTTGCAACAACGCATTCTCCAAACGCAATTGCTCCCTTGTACATCTCCCCCGTATGTTGAAGTTCAATCTTCAGCTCTTCTAATCCAGTCTTGGCTGCATGCAGGAAACATTTTTCCATTCCGCCGTGGCTCAAATTTTCCTTTCTACATTTCATCCTAGTCTGTATCAAGTCTAGAAAATTTGTCTTTAATGTCTGACAGGTGGATTCTTTCTCACTAGGCTTCCTAAAAAGAAACTAGTTTTGCTCATACAATTGGACCTTCAAAATCCCTTTTGTTGTTCCCAAGCTTCTGGTTGTCATTCTCATTTGTAACAATTGCCTCTTCAAATGTAATTCCTTCTTTCTGCGTCTCCGTATATTGAAGTTCAGTTTTCATCTTTTTCTAATTTATTCTTGATATCAGGCTGCATGAACGAAATAGTTCGCCATTCTACATTTAATCCTAGTTTGTATTGGATAATAAAAACAGTTTGCCATTCAGATGCGGAACAGAATTTCCTTTCTACATTTGCTGCTAGTTTCTATTGGATAATAAAAAGTTAAAATGAGCCACGCCCAAATATTAGTCTTTATTGTGTGACTCGCAGACTCTTTTTCATTAGGCTTATCAAAAGAAGCAGTTTTTCTTACCCTTGATCTAAAACATTCTTCATAATCCCTTATATTGTCCTCAAGGCTCTGGTTGCCATTCACATTATTCATAATGGTTTCATTGCCATCCAAAACTCTTTTCCCTGTCAGGTCTAAACAACAGAACGAAAAATAATTGAGTACATTTACGAAAGACAAATTTATTTGTATTTTGCTGAAATTAGAAAATGCAGAGTGAAATCAAAAGCATTTACAGAACAATTTATATAACATATAAAGCATTTAACATATAATATTTAAAGCATTTGCATGACGTAAGAGAGATTGCAGAATTGTGACTACATAAAACAATCCAGGGCATAGTAGAGAAACTGTCTTTGCCAATGAATATTGTAATACCTCCAGACAGAGAAGTATCTTCTGAACTACTGCTGCTATCTCGTGCCGAAGTATTGTTTGGATTCATTTTAGCAATTTTTCCTTTTGAAATAACATATACAGAACAAGACTTTGAGGGTTTCACTGCGGTGCTTGCTAGCATATCATCGCTTCTAAGGTCTTTATCGACGCCGTTCAGCTTCCTACTGTCGTAGCCTTTATCGTTGCCTTTACGTTTCATACTATTGTCGCGTTTAAGCTTCCTACTCCCAGGACCTTTATCGTCCCGTTTAGGTTTTCCACAAAATAATTCAGACCATGAACAATATGTTATGAGAATAAGAACTGATTAGCCCAATGTAAGCAATACCATTGTATCAGTAATCTCGATTGCCAGCTTACTCTGTACAACCAAAATTTTGTTGGGATAAACATGCAATAAATCAAAGAATATCTAATTTAGCCCAATGTAAGAAATGGTATTGTATGTGTACTCTCTGTTCTCTGTTTACTCTATACAAACAAAATTTTGCTGGGATAAGCATACAATAAATCAAATTAGATAACAATTGTGATGAACAGTAGAAGTGCTACCAAACCATGGGAAATTTTGTTCAGCAATCGAACGACAACGAGTTGTTTAATTGAAATATCTAAAAAAAATTCCTGATTTTCGCACTGATTTACCTTTTTACTAAAGTATGTGAAGACATCATAAGGAGCTTATTGGTTCCGGACTCTCAGATATGTTTCAGAATTGCTCTTGGTATATTATGATCTTCTAGCACAGTGATTTCTGTCTGCACCTAATTTCAATTGACAATCATGAGTTCATACAGCTGCTCCAGTCTGACATGGAAAAACTGAATGCTGTCTCATAATTAAAAGTCTCCAAGAGGACATAGAGTTTTAAGCTGACCTTTTGGATGTGACACATCTGCTGGAAAGGCCTGATCAGGTTAATAGTTTGTGATGCAAGTTTTTCCAGCTCGGTAGCTACAGCATCTCTGCTTGCCAGTGCAACTGGCAGGTGGTTTCCCACTGCAACCAGATACACATTAAAGTTATTTAAAGTGGAATGCAATCATACACAAATCAAAACCTTGAAATTTCGCTGTCTATTTTGAAAGTAAAAAAGCTTCAAACGCTGGGAAGATATTTTAGAATGGGAAGTCCGTAAACAAACATAGTTTCGGACCAATTTTACGGGTTGATTTTCATATTTCAATAGTTTTTTTAATTTGGAATTTTATATTATATTTATTATTTTTTTTAAATTATATGTTTTATATATTAATGGTATTAAAAGTATTAATGTGGTTAATATAGTTAAATATTTATTTGTATTTATTATTAATAAATATATAACAAAAACTATTTAATAATTTTTATTTTTTTTATTTTAAATTTGATTTTAATTGATTTTTAAAAGTTGTCATTTATATTATGGTGAAGATTTTCTATCCTTACAACCACAAAATTTCTATAGAATGAATATAGATATTTTGATTTTTGAGAAACTATATTTTTTTTCCACTAGAAAAATCGTAATTTTATTTAATTTGAGTAAAATTACATGTTGTAGATGCAACAATAGCATATGCGTTATCAAAACTTGTTCTGCAAGAACATGATCTGTAGAAATTTCTGTCTATGCTTTCCTTCCTTTCTTTTTTTCCACTTTCCGCCAACCTTCATTGTTGGGTGTGGTTGTTACAATAGTCATTTGAAGTTCGTTTGTATTTGCCATGTTTTCTTTTTGAGCTTGTTGAGGAGTGTGCTCTCTTACTGCCCCGATTTCCTAACTTGTGTTCTCATATTGCTGCTGTGGCTTGCTCTCATTTGGATCTGTTGGTGGTCCAATCAGATTTTCATTATGCTGTGGGTGGTGTTTTTCATTTTTGATTTATGGATTGTTTCCTTCTTCTACAACTTCTTGAGGTGTGCTGATGTCTTTTTCCTTCTGTTCCACTTCTATATCCTCTGTCCATGTGGGCGAAAACTGGCAGCCTTTTGGTTTTGGGGGCTGTCTTCTTTTCCTTTCTTTTTTATTTTGTGGACATGCACTATGAAGATGACCAGTTTGTTTACATATACGGCAGCGAAAGGCAATGTTTTCGTAATCTAGCAGCTGTGCCCATTGCTTTCCATTGTGGATTAAGAGGATGTGTTCCGGTAAACCTTGCCTGAGATCGTCCTCCACACAGATCCTGACGAAAGTGTAGATATCCTTTGATAGAAGTTCACTGTCCACTTTTAGGAATGTCCCCAAAGCATTGCCAATTCCTTCTAGTACTTTGTAGTGCCAAAAATGTAAAGGTAAGTTAAACAGTTTTACCCATACAGGCATTTTGGAGACTACCATGTTGTTGGGGTCGAGATCTGGGAACCAACGTTTTACAAACAGGCCTGCGTTGCCCCAGAACCATGGCCCATCGTTTAATGCATAATCCCTGTCCTTTATGGTGTCAAATTTGACAATGAAGAATCCCTTGGAGCATAAATGGATGTCACAGTTTTCTGTCCATATAGAGCAGATCCATTGACGGAGAGCTTCCGGTTTGGGCCAGAATCCATTGAACCTACATATCACTGCTTTGGTTAGATAATCAGTATGTATTTAATTTACCTCTAGTATGATAATTCTTAAGGCCGGGTTGTGTGATGTCTTCTCTACAATGTAGGTCCCAGGTACTGTAGTTTGCTGTTCTGGTTTCATTTGTGGTTCCAACTTCCCTTTTACTGCATCTTTAAATGACGCATGTCCTTTTGAGCTTGTGCCAGAACAACCTCCGCGTATCCTTGTGTTGAGGCAGATTGTTGAATTGTTTCCTATACCATATTCTATTAGCTTACGTTCCTCCTGCAATACTTTTCCTGTGTAGAGAAGGATTTGATTGCATGGAGGAATTCCAATTCTTTCTTGTATCCTCTGTTTGAGGGTGTTTGTCGCCTCCCATTTTCCTGATCTAATGCATATTGTATTTCCGTCCATGGATCTGATAAATAGATTATTTTTTGTTTCTTCCCATACATCTACTGCAGATGTTGTTTGACTCTTTAGCTTTTCCTCCGTGATCAGCTCCTCTCTCTAGTCCCTGATTTGATCTGTGGTCTGAATCTGAGATCCAGATCTATGAGGGCTTTTTTTGTTATCGCGGGTCCAGATGTGTTGTTTGTCGATCCGCTCTTTTCCAGTATCCAGTATTGTAGATCTCAGGGAAATTAGAACCAAGCTCTCACCCCTTTTTTGGTCTTCGAACGATCCAATTGAGGGTTGCCGGAATATAACAGATCGGGTCCGCAGCTTTCCAAGAGGGGGCAGAGGAACAGTCTGCCAGATCGTTTTCCTATAGACGGAGTCACTGCTTCCTATCCAAGGCGTAACCCAGAATGGGGGGCGTTTTACAGTGCGCAGGTCTAGATCATAGATCCCGTGGCTCGATCCCGGCTCCATGTCACGGATCACGAAAAATAATGCCCAATCTAGGCTCAAGGCACGTTTTCAACAAGATCTGCAGCAAGAAGAAACGGATCCGGATCCTGATGAACAAAATTTTTGAGTTTTTGTTTTCTTACCTCCGGGGTTTTGTCGCCGTGGGCTTCTTGTCCTCGGATTTGTATCAGCGTACCACTGTATGTCAATATAATGTGATTGTAATCCCTCCACTATGTTTTCGGGTGCGCTTCACTGATATTTACATTACTGTAGCCCCTGGGTGCCCGATCTATTCGATACTCAGGTCTCGCATTGCCCAGGAAGCCCTCATTCACTTGTGGAGCAATATGCAGATACAAATTTCTGTACTTGACCGTCACCGATCCCGCAGCCTCAGGGTTGGATCTCACGGATTTTTCTCCTGCTTTCGCCATCACCGAACCCCGGATCGATTCCTCCTCGACAGTTCACTCCCCAAGCGAGGCCTTATAATCTTTTGAGAAACTATATATTATTAATAATAGTATATAAAGTATATTTGATAATTATTTATAAAGTAAATTTCATCCATGCTTATAATATTTACTAACGTTAAGTTTTGATATTAAGATTAACTAGCAATAAATTAGTAAAAATTAAAACTAATTTTCATATTTAATATAAATTTATTAAATTTATATAAAGATATTATACTTTTTAATTATTATTTTTTATCTTTATAATTTTGTAATATTATTTCCAAATTTTTATATTTATATCGAAATTAAAACGTTTATATGAGATGTTTGTGTTTAATGAACTTAAAAAATAAATTAAAATCAGTAAAATTAAAATAATAAAATATAAATTCATTTAAAATTTAATATATGAAAGTTCTTTGTTATAAAAAATAAAAAAATATACATCATACCATTTAATATTTAATTTAAACTTATCAAGTTCATTATAAAATCAAATTAATATTGTAAATTAGGTATAAAGTTGTAAGTTATTTGCAATGATGTGAAATAATATATAATAATGTTATATTATAAATTAAATAATAATAATAATATAATGCTATATTATATAAATAATAATAATAGAAGTTTGTGTGAAGTTTAGTTTTATTAAATTTATATTGTATGAGGAGGTGTTAAGAAAGAGAAGTCTTTGTAGAGTAATAAATTGCAGAAGAACAATCCAAAATCGATTCTCAGCCTTATCCACGAAGAGGCCTGGGTATAACGGTGGTCCGTCAAAGCTCTTATTAGATGTGTTTGACTTAGAGAAACGAGGAGGAATGGGACCAAAGGAGATGCATTTTAAAATAAATCTAAAGCAGAATCTTTATGAGTACCTGGCTCACATGTAAGTTCTACGTAACAATGTCTCCCTATAATTGATATTATATTAATTATTAATTTATTTGATGTATTAGATTTAGACAATATTATATTAAAATATTAATTGATTTGATGTATTATATTTAAGTAATATTAGGTTAGCACAATGGTCATTTGATGTTTAAATTTTTGAATTGTTTTGAATTGTGAGATTTATTTTACAATTTAGTATGAGAGACATGTGTAAGTATGTTATGTAGTAAAAATAAAAAAAAAATTTTAGTTAATATCAATTGAAATAAAAAAATAAAAAATTAAAAAATTAAATAACCATACAAATAAATAATTAAAAATGGTCAAGAGGTTCATTGAACCTAGAGATTTAGTCTACACTCCAATATGAGGGACATCTCTTAGTATGTCACATCCTAAAAACAATAAAAATAATTTTCACTAACGTCAATCAAAACAAAAAACAAAAATAAATAACCATATAAATAAATAATTAAAAATGGTTGGGAGACTCATTCTACAATCCAGTATAAGAGACATGTGTAAGTATGTCACCTCAGGGAAAAATAATAATATTTTTTTAACTAATATCAACAAAAAAAACAAAAATTAAATAACCATAAAAATAAACAATTAAAAATGGTGGAGAGGCTCATTTTACAATCTAGTATTTCACTTTTATTCTGCTTCGTTCTTTGATATTTCGCTTTCACTCTTCAAGTAATAAATAAAATATTTCCATGTCTATCTTAAGTAATATAATTATATAACTTTATAAAGATAAAGTAATTAAAAATATATATAATATCTCTTTTAAATATTTCAATATGAAACTTAAATAAACGGTTTGAATATCCATGTTAACTCATATATTTCAATAATAAACACTCTTCTTTATATTATGAGTGTATTAATGTTTAAGTTAGTAAAATATTTCAAAGGTGGAAAAGAAAAAGTAATTAAAGATAAAATAATGAAGTTATTTCTTAATAAGAAGAAAATGTGTAACCCATTCAATTTTCAGTATAAAATATTGATAATGATAAACTATTCAAAAATACAATATAAACAATGAAAAGTTATCACAGTAAATCTATCTTAATCACATATTTACCAAACACTAAAAAAAATTAAATTTCTAAACTTGTAATTTTTTTTTTCAAATTTAAAATTTGATCCCTCCAAACTCTTAATAAATCCATAGTTAAAATAAATCAAAACACACCAATTATTTAAATAACATATTCTTAACTAAATCAAATAAAATAATATTAATGTCATCGACCAAAGTGTCCCACACCATAAAAAAATTCGGTCAATGTGTATAATGCTTCTTATAAAATTTAAAGAATCTCAAGAAATAAACCATCCGAGAGACTGCATATTTTACAGACCTGTCTGAGTTAGTTGAAAGCGGTAACAGACTCTCTGTTCGATGGTTTAGGTCGGTTACATTGCCAAATCGCAAATTTTTTGAGTGGATATTCTACAGTTCAGTATAAGACTGCATATTTTACACATACTCTCTGTTCGCAGAATATTCTATTGTTTAGGTTGGTTTACAGTTTAGTATGAAGGGAATTTATAAATATAAAATTTGATATATAGATATGTTAGTTTTTAAAATATTTTTTATATATAATTATATATATAATGTTTAAAATTTATATTTCTCAAAATATTTTAAGAGTTATATCAATTTTATATATTTATATATAGAAAAAATGTTAAAAGGAAAATAATTTAAATATCTAATGTAAATTAAAATCGTGTAAATTTGTCCATAAAAGACAATACACATTGTATTCTGTAATCTATATATTCAAATATACAATTTAAACAATAAAAAATTATATAATGATTTTTCACTCTAAAATAAATTTGCACAAGAAATTTGATCTTTGTGAGGTCATGGTAAATCTATGCTTAAGATAGATCTATGTCCATCATAGGACAATGTTGTCTTGACTGTTTATTAGCATCTCTTAAACCTGGAAAATAAAATGTAAAAATTTATAATTGGAAAACATTCATACTATCAATCAGTGTGCTGGAGTTCTTTAGCCTATTTAACTCCAAACAATTTACTGAGAAACAACTTGTATAATATTATTATGTTGTTTTTTCATATGTTTATTTTTCAAATAATTTCATAAAATGTAATGTCCATTTTTCAGATAATTTCATAAGGTTTAATGATTAAGTGAGAAAATCTAACCTTACCTGTTTATGGTCCAATTCTAACCAAAACTAAATATACTTGTGAGCTACTAAAACATGATTTTTCAGTTAGGAAGAAAAATAAAAAAGAGTGTATTGAGCGTTATTGGGCATCTAGGACATAAAATGTATAAATTCATAATAGACGAAAACACAAGAGATTTAGGATTATCATAGTGGGAGTGGGAACGGCAACAATGGGACGCCTGGCATATATCAGAGTCAATTGGCCTCCTTCAGAAACTAAGGTATATAATGCCCAATGCCCATCTTACTGCATGTTCGCTATTCTTCTCCACACATACTGCAACTACAGAAGAAGAAGCAGAACTATCAGCATCATCTGGAATCTCTTCAATCTTTTGCGACAGCTTACTCTCGGTCAAGGCACCCATTTGCCCTGAACTCTCTCCAATCTCTTGCGAAAAGTTTCGCCCTGCCAAGTTACCCTTTTCCTTTACAAGCTACAACCTTTACACATGTACGGAAACAGAATTGCCTGTGCATCTGGCATTCTCTGGGGCTTTTCCTCTCTCAACGAGAAAGCAACGAGAAAGCAACCAGAAACTTCATTTCCTTAAATCACTCCAATATCTTATATTCTGCGTCATTCTTCTTTGGTGTGCTGAATTGGCATACGTTAGTTTAGAGATAAACGTTCCCCACCATAATTGGCAGCATAACCTCGAATATGAAACTTTATTTCGTAGAATTACTCGTTTAGAGATAAACGTTCCCCACCATAATTGGCAGCATAACCTCGAATATGAAAGTTTATTTCGTAGAATTACTCGAATATGTGATGCACCGAGGCTGACAGAAATCTCGAAATTCGAAAGGGGTTGTCCAATAGCTTGATCTGTCAAAATCCTGTAACAAGGCCAGTTGGATGTATATAAGATTTCTCCTTACCCATCTCGGTTTTGAGTGTCTTTAATAAATTGGATTATGAGTTGGCTAACTATAGTCTCCTTTGTAATGTTCATAAATGGCTTTCCCTTTCTCAACCCTTCTTTCCTTTTGGTGGAACAAGGTTTTAGTCATGCTACCCTTCATGCTAAAATCAAGTGTGAGTTCCAAGCCATTTCCATCACTCCTATGTTTAGGATCACACATTTACTCTTTGTGGATAATGTGATGATATTCTGAAATGGCTATCATGGGATGCAAAAATACTCCATGAAATTTTGATATTATTCAAAAGTGTCATTTGGATGTAAATAAATGAAAGAAAATCCCCAATCACAGTTCAAAATTTTGCAAAAGAAGATATCCATACCTATACCACTATGTTCTCTTTTGAGATATTTGATATAGATAATGGATTAAAACATCTCGGGTTTCATATCAAAACCTAATAGTTACAGGAATTCGAATTTGAATCGGTTTATCTCAAAGTTGGGAAAAAAAAGAATAAAAAATTGTAGTGTTAGGTAGCTTTCTAGGGTAGGTAGATTAATCCTAGTTAAATCGGTCCTGGAATTCATACCCATTTATTGGATGTGCCTGTCCAGAATACCCAAAGGTGTTTTAGGGAAAATTAGGAGGAACTACTTCAAATTCTTATGGGAAACCATTGGGGAAAAAACATTCCTTCCTTAGATAGGGTGGGAAAGGTTGGTAATTCCAAAGTTGCTTGATGGATGGGGTTTGAAGAACATCTTCCTCTTCTCAAGGCCTTAGGGGAAAATGTTGGTTAGGGAGTGATTAGTTATGTAAATATTTGGAATTCAATGGTTATGAACAAGTATATCCTCCCATAATCAGTGGTGGAATGGATATGAAAACCATTTAAATTTATGCCAAAATGTCTAGGCAAATGGAAATATGTTATAAAGGCTTTCAAGTTGATGGGAGAAGGGATCTCCTAGAGGATAAGGAAGGGGAACAATGTAAGGACTTGATAAGAAGTTGTAAAAATCATCTGCTTCCAAATGGTATCATTCAACATCTCCATACTTACAGAGTCTACCTCAACTGGATTCTTGATCCTCTCCTCATCACAGTGTGGAGTTAGGTTTGGAAAATGGCAACCCAAGTTGGGCTAGGGGAGGAGCACTAAGATACCTGGTGAATTTTTGTTAGTGCTCTTAAATCCTCTCACATCATAATTATTGAAAGAAAATATGAACTAGTATGTAAGCATCTGCTCATGGTGCATATACTCCTAAACTTGGGTATGTGTAGCTAAATTATGATATTCATCAAAGGGAACCATGTTGTTGGTGGAAAGGAATTTGGAAGGTTAAATTCCAACTCCAGGTTGTTCATGTGTTGCAACTTGGTAACAAAATCCCTACATGGGATAATATGAAGAAGAGGAAGATTGAGGGACTTGACTATTGCTCTCAACATAAAAATGAAAAGGAGTTTTCTCATCACTTATTTCTCTTTGCTCTTTTGTCAACCAAATCTAGAAGTTTTTCTCTCATCAACTTTAGTAGCATTTTGTGTGACAAGGGAAAAAGTTAGAGGAGGCTTGGTGTAATTGGTTCCTTAGAATGGTCGAATAAACATCGTCCCTTTGTTGATATGTTAGGGGGCTTGGTTGGTAAAAAATCCTATTATTTTTCATGATAAAATATCTTCCCTTGAATTCATTGTATTCAAGGAATCAACATTATAGCTCACTTTCCCTAGTAAAAGAGAATTCCCTTAATACAAGTTATAACCCCTTAAATAGTAGAAATTCTAAACCCTGGGATTTTTTTGATGTAGCATCTCAAAACAACAATCAACAATGTGGTGGGGGAATATCCTATATATTTTTGAAAATCACTTCTACAAAATGAAGATGGGTCTTGGTCCAAGAACAAATAACTTTGTTAAGCTTATGACATTGAACCTTCCCCTAATATTTGCATGGGAAAAAGGGGTGAAAGTGTTATAGGTCTTTGGGGATTCTATGTTGCAGGTAAATTTGGCTACAAATCCTCAAACCTCAAACCTTGAGGTATTTGTTTGCATACTAGACCCTTTTGAGCCCATCATTGTTTGTCTTGTATACATGGAGTGAAATATGTTCGAAGAAACTCTATCTAAGGAGGGAATTTAGATGGCCCTCACGCAGTGGCTATTATCAGAATCTTTCAATCATGAGCTTTTTGAGTTCTATTATAGGCAAGACAAATTAAATTGATGACAATATACTACTTTTTATTTTGGAATAAGAATGGGAGATACCCTCACTTATATAATTATGCAAACTATTTTTGTTTCTACATAAATGGTGGTTAGATATAAAATTGCACACTCCATGCTCTATACTGAAGACTATATCTTCCACTTTCAATATTTCAGATGGTAAATTATGCTAAAAATATAATAGCTACTTGTCTTGATCTCTTTTTTTAGTACATTGAATTATGAATATCATAGATGTGATAGGTTCAAATGTTGAAAATAAAATAGCTATTGTTCTACTCCATTTTTTTGGGGGCACTATCTTTGTATATATCTCTTTTTATAATGTTGAGATGAAAAATAGATGCTAGCACATATTTCTAGAAGATGTATTTTTTTTCTTCATGAATAGAATTCATGCTTTTTTTTGCATGAAAAACACACACACACACACATATATTTATATATAAAAATGATCTTGAAACAAATTGGTTAGTAGAGATGTTCAAATATTTTATTTGAGTGTTGTATTGAAATATTTTTAGAAAGAATAATAGTTATACATCTTGCTCAGGGTTAAAATTGAAAGTGTAAGATATTTTTTGTAAAATCCCTAGGTTAAAAGTTCATATAATAAAGGATAATAAAGGAAAAATAAGACCAAGGTCATGGGACACGTATTCCAAGCATAATGTTGGGAAAAACATCCTAGTGGGTGTCACTTTCAATTTTTTTATGGCTAAGGGAATTGTGAAGACATTTCCAAATGAACAAAGCTATTAATTGGAATTTATTTATGGAAATAAAGGAAAACAGGTGAAAAGGCAGATAAAGGGTCACTGATTTGCATGAGAGGAATATTGAAGGAAAATACAGGAAAATGAATAAAGTAGAGTCCTCAATAGTAAAAAGGACGTACGAGGACTGGCTATACACACATGCTTGGACTATGGGTATTTTGATTAAACTAATTTTACAATGTGATATTCAAAAATATCATGAACATGCTCAACATGCTCATAGGCTTAAAGGTATAGAGAAATAGGGTGTGGCCTCTTAGGCATATTCATGCATGATTTCAAGTCAAAATTGATTGCATGCATGGTAAGGGAAAAACTAAGAGTTTATTCATTCATATAAGGTTAACTATGATGCCTCCAAACCTAGATTCAATGAAATATAGTAAGCGAAAAACCAAGAGTTTAGGCATTCATATAAGATTAACTAGAATTTCTCCAAATTCATATTCAAACTCAAGCAAGGATATTGGTGGTGAGAAAATTGACCACACTGCCAAACCTTCCAGCATTTATATACACAAGAAAACGCATGTAAGAAATCGATTTAATGTTTGGGTTGTCCACAATATAGACCTTCACATATTATCTTCACATATTACAAGAAAATTTAATAGTAGAGATAACTTGCTAAGAAGGTTGATTAGTGACACAATCCATAGATAATACTTTAGATGATCACAATATTGAAATTTAATGTGTGTGGAATCATTCTAAATATTATGAAAATATTCATATAATTATAAAAATTCTCTAATCTTGCAATTTTGTATGGTATTCCCAGCTACAAGTGTTTACAACTCTATTACCATTATTATTGATAATCTAGTAATTATAGCCCAGACAATTTTATTGCATTTAGTTATAGTAACACGCATTTATAACTAGAAATATATAATTAAAAGAAAGAATGAGATAAAAATACAGATTTATCTTTTTTCAATATTGAGCAAGCAATTAACCAAGATAGATCTATTTTCCACCCAATTGTAAATAGTCCTCAATGGATGTCAACCCCCTAGCTAGGCTATGAAACTAGTAAGTTAATAAAAAGGCAATTCAAAACTCTTGGGTCACTCCTCCCGTTGCAAAAATCAATAAAATACCTACTAAGAAACCCATTATTTAGTTCTCTAATCATATCAACTTCTAGTGCTAGTGATACTTGCGCCACACAACATAAGGATGATATTTATTTATCTACTTAATAGTCTTGTAAAGGATCTCCCATCCATTGTTTTTCAAAGAGTCATAGAATGTCCAAATTTTTGTTTATTTTAAATGTTTAAGAATTTCTCTTGTTTTTTGATATTTTTTAATTAACTTTTTAAGGCATTCTAAGGACTCTTCCCTGTTTCTATTGCTGTAGATCAACTCATTTTTTTCTTTACAACTCATTTTTTTCTCTCTATGGCTTCATCTTCCTCTTCCAATTTACTACTAAGCTCCCGTGACTTTCAAATTTTAAGACATTCTAAAGAGTATGTCTCTATTTTGTATTGTTGTATATCAATTTATTGCTATTTATCTCTATGGGTTCATCTTCCTCCATTTCTCTACCAGGCTCCCATGGAATTATAATTCCATAATTTATAACTGTATCTTCCTCCAATCTAAAGCCCCATTTTTCTCTTATCTATAGGTTTGCAATATAAGCCCCTTTCTCTTATTAAAAAATTCTCACCTCTCTTGAGTGAGAGACGAAAAAATATTTCTAATTTAACTTCTTTTGATTTCAAAAATGTCAAACAAAAAAATTATCTAAATGCATGCAGCACCTACGTGGTTTTCTAGATTTAGGCAATGATTAGATCTTTTGCTCCTATTTTAAATTAGACTATATGTTAGACTGAACAGTTGAATGATGACCCAGGGGGAATATAAGTAGCCATTCCCAACAACGCCTTTGAAGTATTAGATAGCACAAGATGTTCACCTTGCGCCCTGAAAACATTGACTTTTCAAATGCCACTGATTCTTTGTACGTCCTCCCCGTAATTTGGACAAAATATCAGGCTCCATGCAGAAAATAGATTGCCATTCAGCTTCAAATGCAATTGGTTCCCTCTACGTTTCCCCCGTATGTTGAAGTTCAATCTTCAGCTTTTCTAATCCAGTTTTGGTGTCAGGCTGCATGCAAGATACATTTTGGCATTCAGTCGTGGAACATATTTTCCTTTCTACATTTCATCCTAGTTTGTATTAGACAGTAAAAATGAATCAAGGCCAAAAATTATTAATCGTAAAAATTAGTCGTTAATGCCTGACTGGTGGATTTTTTCTCACTGGGCTTCCTAGAAAGAAGCTAGTTTTGCTCAACCTAGATACAAATGGGACTTCAAAATCCCTTTTGTTGTTCTCAAGCTTCTGGTTGCCATTCTCAGTTGTAACAATTTCCTCTTCAAATGAAATTGCTTCCTTCTGGGTCCCCGTATGCCGAAGTTCGTTTTTTCTCTTTTCTAATTTTTTCTCGATATCAGGATGCATGCAGGAAATAATTTGCCGTTCAGTTTAGGAACAAAATTATCTTTCTACATTTAATCCTATTTTGTATTGAATGGTAAAAATGAGTCAGGTCCAAAAAATATCAACGTTAAAATTTAGTCTTTATTGTGCGACTGGTAGATTGTTCCGCACCAGGCTTACTGAAAATAAGCTAGTTTAGCTCAACTTTCATATACCTAGCTCTTCAAAATCCCTTTTGGTGTTCTCATGCTTCTCGTTGCCATTCTCGTTTGCAAAAATTTCTTCTACAAATGCAATTGTTTCTCTGTACGTCTCCCGTCTATGTTGAAGTCCAGTCGTCAGCCTTTCCTAAGTTAGACCCAATATCAGGCTGCACGCAGGAAATAATTTGACATTGAGTTGCGGAATAGAATTTCCTTTTCAGATTTGAGGCAAAAGCTTAACGCGCATACTGGGGCATTAATTGTCCGGTTACATGCGTTCCTGCTAGTTCTTTAACACGCCTGAGCGTATTTTTATTTGTTTTTCTTTAAAGAGCTAACATAGGCACATGTAGCCGGGCATTTAATGCGTTATAGTATGTCCCTTAGCTCTTGCTCACATTTGAGTACTCGGTTTTATTGGATAGTAACAGTTCTAAATCAACCCGGTCCAAAAAAAATATAGAAGATGCCTTAAGATGATCGTAATTATAAAAACCATGGTAGCATTTAAGAAACTAACAAAAACAAAGTCAACTTGACAAATTAAGTAAGTAATATTCTATTAAACTCATCTGTTCAAATATGGCATAAAATTTCAAATATGGCATAAAATTTAATTATAGTGGTTTAACCTTTCCCCAATAACACAATTTTGCTCAATACTTGGTAACTTAACTTATGAGTTATTACGAGAGTAAAACATATTTAAATGGATATGCAAGGCAATCAACAAAAATATTTTTTAATTAATAATAATAATAATAATTAGTTTTAAGGGTTAGTTAAAGAGTTTTCTCCATTTTAAAATGTTTTGTTAATGAGAGGTTATAGAGTTAATTATTTTTCATGCTTTAGGGTTAGGATTAATAAAGTCACATGATCAATTCTCCTTGATGTTCTAGGGTTAGGCTTAATAAGGTCACATGGTCAATTCTCGTCTATTCTCTAGGGTTCTATGGTTCTGCTTTGCTAATAATCCGGCCACAAAATCCCTTTTGGTGGATCTCATATAATAGTTTCCATAAATGTAGCAGCCACTGATCTATACATTAAAAATCCTATCAACTATCATAACTAATCAATGGTATAAGCACATTATATTGTAATATTATTTAGCTCTCAAATTATATTCAATATATTATTTTGGTTCAAATGAAGTCTTTTATGTTATAGTGTTTATTTTGAATATTTAGTTTATGAACTATGTCATTCATTTAAACACATGAAATAATAATTTACAAATTCATAAATACACTTGAAAACAATTTCTTGATTGGTTAGAGAATGCACAATACAAAACTATCTCACCAATAAGCATTATCTAGCATGATAAAGCTAATTTTAAATTGTGTCATCCAAAAACATAATGCAAATACCTACATAGCCAAAAGGTAGTGAAATAAGTGGCAACCTATTAGGCATACTCATCATTAATTCAAAGTCAAATTTAAATCCATATATATAGTAAGGTAAAGACTAAGAGTCCAAGAATGCATACAAGCATAACTAAAATGCCCTTAGACCTAAATTCAAAAAAATATAATTTAGGCGAAAATAATTGTAGTGAGAAAATTTACCATGAGCCAATACTTCCTACCATATTTATACATAATCAAAGACATGTAAAAACTCCATATAATGAGTGAATTATATATAAGATATAATCTCATTTCTTATCCTATAATAGGTAGCTAGAATTTACCATTTACATAGGAAATTACAACACAATTTAATAATATAATGAGTGAATTATATATAAGATATAATCTCACTTCTTATCCTATAGTAGGTAGTTAGAATTTACCATTTACATAGGAAATTACAACACAATTTGATAACAGAGGTTATTTATTTGGAAAAATGATTGGGAGAGTTATATAATCCATACAGATAATATTCGAATAATAAAATGATTGGGAGAGTTACATAATCTATATAGATAATATATGAATAATCAAAATTAACAATTCACAAAGCCAAAAATCTCTATTGTATTTATTTGTAAAATCATTAATTTATAATTTGAAATATATATATAAAAATCCAAGACATTAATAGGTGCTTAACTTTTCTAAATGATGAATAGTACACAATCTATCAAGATATATCAATTTTTGGCCCAATTCTAGGTAGTTACCTATGGATATCACCCCTTTTTTAGGCTACAATATCACCAAGGTGAAGAAGAAGATAATACACAACTCTTAAAGAAGTCTCCCCATCCCAAAAGAATAAAAAATCAATGAAACAACTCATTGTTATGTCTTTTAATTAGACCAAATTCTAGAACTCATAATCCCTACCATACACAAAGAAGGTACTTCTTTATTTAGTCAAATTAGATAACAATTGTAATGAACAGTAGAAGTGCTACCAAACCATGGGAAATTTTGTTCAGCAATCTAACGACAGTGAGTCGTTTAATTGAAATGTCTAAAAATTTTCCTGATTTTCGCACTGATTTACCTTTTTACTAAAGGATGCGAAGACATCATAACGAGCTTATTGATTCCGGAGTCTGAGATATGTTTCATAATTGTTCTTGGTATATTATGATCTTCTAGCACACTGATTTCTGTCTGCACCTAATTTCAATTAACAATCATGAGTTAATACAGATGCTCCAGTCTGACATGGCAAAACTGAATGCTGTCTCATGATTAAAAGTCTCCAAGAAGACATAGAGTTTTAAGCTGACCTTTTGGCTGTGACACATCTGCTGGAAAGGCCTGATCAGGTTAATAGTTTGTGATGCAAGTTTTTCCATCTCTGCTTGCCAGTGCAATTGGCAGGTGGTTTTCCACTGCAACCAGATACACATTAAAGTTATTTAAAGTGGAATGCAATCATACACAAATCAAAACCTTGGAATTTCGCTGTCTATTTTGGAAGTAAAAAAGCTTCAAACGCTGGGAAGATATTTTAGAATGGGAAGTCCATAAACTAACATAGTTTCAGACCAATTTTACGGGTTGTTTTTCATATTTCAATAGTTTTTTTAATTTGGAATTTTGTATTATAT